>JBBDHI010000007.1:23984765-23999384 GCA_037177115.1 Craterocephalus stercusmuscarum
AAAAGACAAAAACAGGTATTTAAGGGCTTAAAAAAGTGGATTTTGCATGATATGTTCCCTTTTAATGCGTGCCCATCAAAGCAAGGCTGCATTTATTTATGTTGAAACAACCTGTTCTCGTTGTCACGCAATCAAAAATGTTTGTAAAAAATGGAAATGTCTCACAAGGTGTTCTTGGTGCCATGACATGAGTCAACATAACATCTGATACGAGTCGCAAACAGAGCTGTATTGACAACTAACAAAGTCCATGATAGGCGATATGAATGAAAAAGTCATTTTAAATTGCAGTTTGCACCCTTTGTAAGCATCACAAGGCAAAACTGTTTCTTCTCTTTGCTTTGGCCAAGATAATCAGCTGGGGTCCAAAGAAGAACGCTGATGCTCAATCCAGTCTGTTTTTTTTAATAAACTGATGGATAAAAATACATTTCCTTTGTCTTCTCTTCCATTCACAGTGATTTATAAGTGATGTTCATCGCTGCTCTGATCTCACTGGGAGAGTATTCCTTTGAAACTGGAGGAGTTCATCATATGGATGAGGAAAGGGAGTGTGGAAGACAGACGGAGAGGAGACAAGAGGATTGTCTGTTGGCAGCGGCGGGGTGGATATGAGAAAAATCTCTGGAATGCTGAGAAAGCATAGCTCTCCAGGCTCGCAGACAGGGGAAGGAAACAAGAGCATTTGGAGAGCACAGAAAGCCATAAACCAACTCCCTAACAAGAGGTAACAAGTCTTACTGTAGGCCCGCAACTTTCCAGATCAATACGGAGTTTATAAGAACGCCTAACCGCAGTGAATTAAACCAACACAGATGAAATATACACTTACTCTGTAGCTGGGTTTCATGTCCAACATTTATTTAATCTTTCAGGGGTTATCACTTCCAGTCTCCTTCCACACACTGAGATTCTAAAAACCTTCCTTTCATTCACTCCACATGTTCATTTCTTTTTCGTCGATCCTTATCTCATCAGCCACAAGCCAGTAAAGAAACAGCACCACCTTATTGCGTCCAGTGTAAGCCCAGTAAGTACAGGCCCGTCTTCTTTGTTTCTCTGTTGCTAAGGGATGCCGTGTAAATTTGAGGTTTACAGTGTTTTGTTGGACTGTTTTCTTCCTCTGAGTGTGGGATTCGCTGTCCTGTCTTAATGATAATCAGGATGAAAGCCTGACAGGCAGAAAGAGAGAAAACCTGTCACATGTTTATAAGTCCTGTACCCTGAGGCCTGGTGGTCTCCCAGTAGATACAACACAGATATTAGCCACCATCCAGTCCAACAGCTTCCAGCGTACAAAACAACTTTTTTACTTATTCCTACTCGTGATTGGAAGCAATTCAAGTAAAAAAAAAAAAAAAAAAAAGAAAGGGACATGCTGTGAGAAAAACAGAATGAGGTTTCATTATAGATAATAATCAGCATGAAACAGCAGAAAGACAGGCCTCCCATATTTGTTTAATGAGGATGGCTCAACAAGAACTACTCACTCACCCATTTATATTCAGCTGGCAACACACCTTCCCGTCTAGACAGAAATCTAGACAGCTACATCTCACCCCAAAATTTCTGCCGGTTTTATCTGGGAACCATTCTTCAAATAAGGTTTGAACGTCTGTTTGGTCTTTTAAGGAAAGAAGAAAATGTCTGTCGTCATAAACCCGAATAGGAACACTGTGTTTCTGGCTGCAATAACCGCTCTAGAACTGATCAAAAACATGACATGTACCGACACGGTTTGGGGTAAACGCTGCCATCAACGTACGATTACATCATTCATACCTCAATGTGATGCACGCTGTGTGCCAAATGAAAAGCTCACTTATGTGGGTTCTGGCTAAGATTCCCAGTGATCATGCTAAGAGGAAACACCAAATACAGACAAAACTAATGAAGCACAACAGCTTGTAAGAGCTTAAACTCAACAACAGAGGAGGGAAACCAGTTCTGCGTGCGCAATAGCTGGCTGCAACACAGGAATTATTTTATTTGTGTGCACTTATGTGCAGCTGCAAGTGTGAGCCTGTACGTTTGTCAGGCAAAGCAGAGCTGCACTTATAAGGCCTGGAAAACGGTTGCTGCTCACGTCAATAGCACTTTACTTAAAAACGTATTCCGGAGGAGGTGGCCTAACAAAGCACAAGGTTTAACGAGACAAATACAAGTGTGTTGTCAGGACCAGAGGGTATTGTTGAAGCTGTGTAAGGTTTCACTGACATACCATGAAAAAATCTTGAGCAATATGAAAATAAATACCACGATCTGAGAACTACAGCCATCAAGAGAGTTAGATGATATGCGTCTGCTCAGTGTGAGCAACAAGATACTTAACACTGACAAAATACTTGTTAAACGGCCAAAGTTTTCAAATGGAAGCTCCGAGAAACAAAAACTTATGCAAATCAAATGATGGGCGTACTCGGAAAAGTACGGAAGCCAGAATAGCCGTTTCTTACCCTTGACACGGAGAGGGGCATGCTGAAGTCTTTGCCTCCCTGCAGCCTAAAGCCCCAAGGCGCCGGGCCGCTGAGGGTAACGGTGTACATGTTCATAGCCTTAGGGAGACAAAAAAAAATGTTTAAATAAGACAGAAAGCTTCGCTTTTAATTCCAGCAAAAGACAAAATTCCATACATAAAATGACTTTCAAGTTGGTATCATTCACAGTGAATACAGATAATATGTACCCGACATAAGCCTCTGGCACAAATAATCCTTTGGCTATTGGAATTAGGTCGTTCACATTTTAAACACACACAGGACAGCAAGAGCCATCCAAGGCTGCACACTTCCACTAGGGATTAATATAAAACATCTTTAAAAAAAAATTGGTCACTTCCAAGTGTCACCTCTTTGAAAACCGTCATGCAAACTAACTGAAAAGGTTTTGAGCAAACTGAGTCAACAGCAGAAAAACCATACCAGCTATGTAATCTCAATGGGGAGGTTATAACATTCCAGAGCTGCATTTAGGACACAACATTCCTGCATTCATCATCATCATCACCAGCCCCATCATAGGAAAGCATTTCTTATGCAAGCTTAAGTCAGAGTTTTGCAACATATGCTCCATTAAAAACCTTAAACTGCTTATTGCTACATAAGAATTGCAGCAATACGTCATTTGTCATTCATTCCAAGGAAAACATGGAGAACTCGTGTATTTAAGTGAAATGTGACACATAATTTGAGTGAAATGTGGCTCCTTTGTCCTCCACGTCCAACCTCGCCTTGCTTCACATCATCTGCACAAGCCTTAAACCATGAAAGCGGCGATATAGCTTCTCCAGACCTCACCACTGTCACTGAGAGGAAAGGAGCTTAAAAAGAAGCTAATTCTACGAATCAAAAGGCAACCTGAGCGTAGGGCTACGTCACTGGCTCTCACTGTGACCTGACCACTGACCTCTGGACATGCACCCTTTACGCCACCCCTCGCTGCTCCTCGTCCTCCTCCACAACCTTACCAGGTGCCATTATTTTTTATCCTGACACCTACATCCGATGACATCATGCAAAACCTACCTTATCTTCAAGGGCCGGCTCGAAGCCCAAACCATAGAGAAAGCTAGAGAGTCAGTGAGCTGGCGCAAGCAGATTCTGCCTCTGTTGGCAAGCCCTACCCCGATGCTGCGTGCGACACAGGCAAGCCTTAGCCTCTGCTCACTCCTCAGAGGCTATATAAGGAATGTAAAACTACACCAAACTATTTCAGCCCAACACCCACATGAGTCACAGGGGAGGGGGGGCTTGGAGGAAGATGGAGAGAGGTAACGTCAACTACCCCTAAATTCTGGCAAAGGCCCACTACATAAAAGTCAGATGACTTTTCTTTTTTCTGGAGGGGGAAAGTGCAACTGAGAAACAGCAGACGGCCTCAACTGAAGAAACTAAAATAAAGCTTGTGAGACTATCATTTTTTTCTAAAGGCCATGGAACAACCAAACCAGCAATTATGTTTTAACATCAACTTCTTAAAGCAAAAAAAAAAAAAAAACAACAACAACTCCACAATAAAAAAGTAAAACAGTAGTGTCCTAATCGGTGACATAAAAAATAGCACTGGAAGTTTTACTTATCTAAAATAGATAAATAAATGACAAAACACACCCAAATAATCATGTCACTAAACCCTATTTTCACTTGTTGCATTCAGCTACTTTTTGCAAGACTGACACTACACTCTCTAAATAGTTCAAACAATTATTTTCATTGCTAAAACTTGGATTATTCTTTATTATTCATCCAAAAGAAAAACAGAGATATGAGAGAAAACCCTGCAGCTCATGAAAATACACAGATATCTAAGCAGCAGCAGGGAGTGGAGGTTAGATTTGTGACAACAGCACACTGAAAATGGATTATTCACTTGTTTTAAACAGGTTATATGAAGCCAGTAGAGTTAATATTATGAACCTGAATGCAAGGCTCTTAATTAAATTCTACTTTCAGTTTAAAACCATTCAGGAAACCTTGAGGTTAAGACAGTAAATATAATCCAGCAATGTTTGACTTGTAGAAATAACATAGCGCAGATTAATTATCTGTAATGTGACACTGTGTCACATTTATTTGAGTGTAAATCACCTTAATTTACATGGTGTTAAGAATTTATACAGTTTATTCTTAAATGCCTGCAGGACAAAGTGTGACTGACTCAAGGCTGTGCTGTGAAGACTTGAGACAGGCAGTCAGAAGTGGACACTCAGCAGAGGAGGAAGCCGGACGGAGCAAAACTCTACAAACTCGACTTTAACGTTTTAGTTAGCACAGCTAGCCCGGTGGAGTTCACGGCAGCAAGGAAACATTTTAAAAAGAAAAGTAAATAGCAAACATAATCCCCTGCAATTACCTTAGAAAACTTAGAAATGTTTGTTTTAGAAAGTTACCCCTCAGACATTCAAAGGAATGCACTGGGATGTTCGGGAAAATGAATTAGCTTACCTCCTGTCCCTGACTGTGCTCGGCAGACATCACGATTCACTGTGCCGAATAAAAGAAAAAGAAAAGTCTTTCTGTCGGCAATTATTTGGACTTCCTCAAAGTGAACGTCAGGAAGCCACCGCAGATCCCCCTGGTGAGCAGCAAACTCATTCCCTCAAATACTTTTCCAGTACGACTCGTCTGCAGCGTCACAAGTCACGTGGGCCGAGGCTCCGTCTGTGAACCGGGAGAGACGATCAGCTGCTACACCACCACCATCATCATCATCATCACTCCAACTTTGAAATTATAGTCACGAAAAAGTTCTTTTTGTTCTCAGCAGGTTTTTTTTAAATAGCACATTGGGTCCACACAGGCTTTCATCTGTCCCCACAGCAGTGTCTGTGTAAAGAGTGTCCCTGAATTTGATACACCCACTGACAGAAATGGCTGTAAAATAATGTAATTTGACAGTTGCTTAAACTAAACCCATAAAAAAAACGTAATGTCCATGTAATACCTCTCTGACAGAGTTTAAACAAATGACAACCATAACACTTCTATTGCCAGCATGTTTACATCAAATCAGGGTCTTTTTCAATGACAATTCATTTTCAATAAGTAATTTTTAATGCACTACAGTTATCTCACAGATATAAACTTCAGATCAATGTTTTATGTTCTGAACATGCGGTATTGGATTTTTGAAAATCCTTATTTACAGTTACAGTACAATTAACTTAAATGGTAAAATACCAATGATGTAATCAACTATGATTTATTCTTGTAACTTTTCTTGAGTTTTTTCTTTTTGTGCTGCTTCATAGCTCCAATCCACAACTTTTAAAATTAAAACTCTTCATAAGTTATTTGTGGCATGACAATTGCATAGGGTAGATGATATAGGGAGGTTTTCATAATGCATTACAATGCTAAGGATTACACAAGTTTTTTCCCAGCATATTAGAAATTTGATATCATAGAAAAAGCAGCATGTCTGCAGGTCCATCTGTAGATGTGAACAACTTTTCGTGCAGTGAATACTTTCCCATCTGAACAGTTCACATAATTGTAATATTCAAATAGACAATCATTCTACAAATGTCAGAAATTAGGGGATATAAAATCCAAACCCTGAATGTAGATTCGGTTATTAGTTTTGCTTTTTTTTTTTTTTAAATATTCTGAGTCATTAGTCATCTTATGATCCCCTCAGATTTGTCTGCTGTCCCTGAATTTAAAAGTGTATATAAAGCTATTTAAATTAGCACCCCCTCCCACAGCTGCAACGGTGAAATAACGCTTATGTACGCTTATACAATTCATTTTATACAGTCATAGATGTTATATAATGCTCCAATTTCAATCTATTCCTTTTATTTACAGAAAAAAAATCATCATTCTTCTTTCAAAATGTGAAAACAGAAAACTTGTATGCTTATATAAACTTTTTAAAGTAGTATTTCTTGTGCAAAGTAATGTATTTTGTTGTTGCTATAATAAAATCTAAGCACGTGACGTCTGATTAATGTCTCTGTCTAGACAGCAGATGGCCAGGAGATGGAGACAAACTGCAACAAAATGAAAGTGGTACCCTCTGGGTGCTGCCCTTGTTCCATCATCATAGTGGATGAACAAGTGCAGAAATCATGAATCACCAGTGAGGGCCTTAAATCGAAGCCTATGTTGTTTTTTCCAGACTATTTAAGTACCTGACCCGCTGCCTGCAATAATCTATTAGGACAGGAAAAGCTCCATTAGGGCATAAAGTTTCTAGTTTTTACGCGGAAGTACTGCTGTTGGTAATTTTGGGGGGTTTTAACGTCGGATCGCCAAATCTACAAGGCTCAGTTAAACTTGTACTTCTTATGAAAGATGGCTGACAACGGAGCACACCCGACCGAAGAAGACCCAGCCGCTGCTTTCCTGGCCCAACAGGAGAGTGAGATAGCAGGGATTGAGAATGACGGAGAGGGATTTGGGGCGCTGGAAGGAGCGGACAATCTGCAGCCCTCTCATCCGCAGACGGTCAACTATGGTAAGTTTGTGACTGAGCTAATGTCAGTTGCAGCTAGCAAGTACACGAGCTAACTAGCTAAAATGCATACCGGTACGTGTAGGGGTTTGATTAAAAAAAAAGTTAACCATGAAAAACCTCTTCCTTAATGTTTAAAAATAACTCCACTGGTTGATACAGTTGGTTGGTGTTTGTATGAAATTAGTTTATAGATATGATACCGGTCTTTTGTAATAAACTATTGAGTATTAGCTTTGTAGCCTAACTAGCTTACGGCAGCCCGTTTGTTTTGCTCACCGGCTACGTCCGTTACGTTTATAGTAATAATTCCAACATCCCACTGAAGTTGTCAAACAGTGTCAAACGTTTCACGATCGCTGATCTAATCTAATATACGTCTAATCTATAATCTATATCTAATATATAATAAAGGTGGCGTGACTGAGAACACTTTCCCAGTGTTATACCAAATTGTGTTACCCTTTAAATTAAGTGACCTGGTTCAGATTTTCTGCGAGACCCATAAAGCACCCATACGTTTTCGAAGGCAAGTTGCAGTTAATGACTGCTATCAGTTATTCATTTATTTTAGTGTAGCACCATAGAATTGTAATTTAGTAAAATATTGAATGCCATGACGCCACAGAGCGTTTTCTTAAGTAACAATAGAAAAAAAGAAACTTCATAAGGTAAAATCGGACAAATCGATGCAAACTCCGGTTACTAATTCGACTCTACGCCTGAAAATCCTGTCATGTTAGCCGATAAAACAGCTCAGACAAAAGCCTGTCCCCAAACAGGTGCTGCCACATTTCTGAAGCCTTAACGTTTCAGGAAGAAACGAACACTAGCATTGTAGTAACGATCACACACAAGATACAGCAGTCTGAGCAACTGTGACTGAGAAGCTAAGATAATATCATCTCAAACTTGTGTTTTTTTTTTGTTTGTTTGTTTGTTTGTTTTTTGTTTGTTTGTTTGTTTGTTTTTCTCTTATCATGATGTTAGACGACTTTGAGGATCCTCCAGCTGTGAATGGAGACATGTTCCAGGTGAGCTTGAGCCTATATCATTATTTAATAGTCCACCTCTTTAATAAAAAACTTTTTTTGCTGCTTTACGTATGTAGTGTTTTGAAAGTAATGCATTTCCTGTCAAGCCCACCTGATAACCGAACTGCTGCTTATAACAGAATAAATGTCTTATTTCTTCTTAAAGGAGTCCAACGGCCCAACAGACAACTATGCAGCCATCGCCCAGGTGGACATTCAGAGACAAGAGCCAGAAAGTTTACGCAAGTGGAGGGAGGAGCAGAAGACACGCCTTGAGGCATTAGGTAGGCAAAGATGCCCCATTTGATTATCAATCTTAATGTATGGCTGCAGTAAGTCGTGGTAATTATAAATAACATATCTTTTAGTTGTTATCCTCATAAGACCAGGATTGCAGCGTATCTGCCATCTTCATACACAAATCTGATCATATGTGCCTTTCTTTCCTCTCTTTGCTCTCTATTGATAACATTTTTTCTTGTTGCACCCTAACAAGACTCAGCTTCCAAGGCGGCAGAGGCAGAATGGAGGGAGAAAGCAAAGAAGGAGCTGGAAGACTGGCATGTACACCAGACTGAGCAGATGGAGAAGAATAAGGCCAACAACAGGTGAGGTTCTGACATTAACCGTAAACATGATGAAAAGGTGCAGTTGGTGTTTATTCCAGTTATTAAGGAAACTCAGTTAATAGTGCTCAATTGTTAGATAAATTTTTTTGTTTCAGTTTAAATGATTCAAAATGGTCAACAACCTTAGATGAACAATATCACATGAAAAATTGCACTTTGCCATTATTTAATGAACAAAAACTGAAGCAAAATGCAGAACGATGTGTGAAACACATGATCAGAAAAATCTGTAAAGTAGAAGTTTTGTTACTTTACCGGTCTGGAGCAGTCATTAAAGAGCAACTGGCATGTTAAAAGGTTAAAAAACAAACTCGCCCTGTCAGCTTCACAGTGGGTTGCCTGCAGCTTCCCCATAACGCAGACATGACCTACTTCTGGCTGCAGCATGAACAGGCCGCATCCGTCTATAAACTACTCTCTGCATACGTCATTATCCCATCATAAAAATTGTTCAGCCACTTCTACTCAGTCTTTTCCATAAAGTAGACGCTGTGATGACAGTGGAGGGAACAGACTTTGCAGTAATGTCCCAGTAATTAGCCTGGACAAATCTTCCCCAGGCAGAAAAGTTGGACTCTTCCTGTTTAGGAATGTGTGGATACAATGTCCAGTGATATGTGAGTTTGTACATCCTGCACTAAAACAGTGATCACTGCGATGAAACCTCAGATTAAATCAGCCGATGTCAGAGATAAACTGATGCGGTTTGAAAAGTGCCGTTATTTAGGAGGAAGTTAATCCAGAGCACCAGATTTGGTGTCGATTTTTAATGGAGACATTTTTAAGACCTTTTATTTTGCCAGTATGTTCCACAAACATATTAAAAGCAGTTTATGGTGGAATTTTTAACCTGCAAGTCACTCTTAAACAAAATGCCAAGGAGGAAAGACATTAACAGCGATCCTTGTGAAGCAGTGGCTGCTGTGCATAATTTTGGCAAGGGGTTTTTAGAACTTTTACTTGAGTCCATCATTCTGTGGTGAGAAAGATTACTATCAATTTAAAACAATTAAAACAATTGACAGTCTACATGAAGCCAAAAAGTTGCATCTCAGAGTCCATGTTAGCATGTTTAGTATTAAAGTTATCAACAAATTCTAACTAGAAAAAGTCTGAAAACACACGGCTAGTTTGGAGGGTTTACTAGGAAACAGCCTCTTCTAAGTTAGCATTGTGGTGGAGAGACGATTATTTTAGGCTTATTCTGCTGCTACAAGACCTGGACCTCCTAGCAGTAAGGTAACAATTAGCTCCTCTGTGTGCCAAAGTAAAGAGTCAAATGTGAGGTCGCCTGTCCAGCAAATCTGGTCATACTACCCTGAAGGAGAATTATTTCAACACAGCAGCAAATCCAAATCAGAATAGTTGAACAAGAGAAGAATCAAGATGTTGCAATGGTTCAGACTTCAACATGACTGAAAGACTGTTGTGGGATCCTAAGACAGATGTGTGTAAAAGGATGACCACAAACTAAATTGGAGAAAATCTTTAAAGAAGAGTAAGATAAACAGTCTTCCATGGTGATATACAATATACTGTTCTATACTATACAATATTCTATTATTGCAGAAAAAGATTGTTTTACAAAGAAGTCATTTATTGAATTTATGAGTTTTTCTGACACTTTTACCACATTTTGGCTTAGTTTTTGTTTGTTGGTTTAATAAAGGACATGTTGTAATTGTGTCGCTGATCATATGAGAGTCCACTTGATCTGATTAAGACCAGTTAAGGATCAGTTTTATTTTGTTTTTAAACTATGACCCGAAATGTAAAAACCTTCGAGTTGATTATTATTACACATTACACATTATGTAAATGTTATGATGAAATTAGATTATTGTTCCAGTAAAGACAGATTGTCTTGCCACATGAAGATTGTTGTACGATGTGTTACTCGCAGCCTCTCCTTTACTTGACCAAGCTAACCGGTTCTTCTCTCACACTTTCCAACAGACTCTGTCCAAGTCTGGCACGGTATCACTCTGCATCTGTAGCTGTAGCTAGTTTTCATAGCGCTGAGAGACAGCCCTCTGATGAGATATTAATCCTGAGTGCATCTAGTTCAAATGTCTGGAAAACAAAACAGGAAGCGTGCTTGCTGGAGGGAATGCAAGCAGCAGGGAGCGAACGTCACGGTCTCCATCCGTTTCACGGCTCCACAGCTGTCTGCATGTGCCAGAAACGCTCCGCTCCTCCAGGCTTGTTCATTGGCAGCCAGTTTTCGTTCGTGGAACATTTCCAGCTCATCAGAACTGTCTCTCGGCCCTTTTAAATGGCACCCTAACTTTTTTCTGCTTGTTTGACACTGAAACTGTTCTCCTCTCTCCTTTTTTTTTCCTGCTTTCTTGGCCTTGCCTGCGTACTAGGATTGCTGACAAGGCTTTCTACAAACAGCCCAACTCTGATGTTATAGGCTTTGTGTAGGTTTAGAGTTCTTATGCTTTTTAATGTCGTCTGCTCTGCCTCCCCTCAGTTATCACTTTGCACCCGATGCATGCTCCCGCCCTAAAATGACTAGTTTTGGAAAGTCTAATTTAGTGTATCTTGCATTTCATAGACTGATATAAATGTTTTGAAATATGTCTCATAACAGTAAATATCTATCCAGAAATGTGTATTTAAAATAAATGCATGAAGTTAGTTCGTATCTGGCAAACTGTGTTTGGTTGAGCGCCATGTTTTACTGCTCTGAAACCCATCAGTAGTGCAAGTCATTCATATTTTTCCTCTGCTTCCCCTCCCTCGTGCAGAGCATCGGAAGAGGCTTTCCTGGCGGAGGCTGACGGAGACAGTCCGGGATCTGAATGGGAGCGAGTCGCTCGTCTCTGCGACTTCAATCCAAAAACAAACAAACAGGCGAAGGACGTCTCTCGGATGCGCTCCGTCCTCATCTCTCTCAAACAGACACCTCTAGTTCGCTAGACAACATCGTTTGACTTTTCTTCTAGTAACATTGCCTTTTCATTTTTAACCTCACAATGTATAAAATAATTTGAATGCCCCCCTTTTTTCCCTCACTATGTTTGTAACTTTTAAAAATTTCCTGCCTCTCTTGTGGCCTATTTTATTCCAATAATATACTTAACCTGAGGCTCCTGCGAGAAGAAGAGTAGCTCTGTTACATTATATTTTACTTGGTCAGCATTATCACCACTACATTAAGGAAATATTGTTACTGTAAGTTTAACATTTTCCTTTCCCCCTTTAACTTTTAAATTATTAAGTTAACTTTATTGCATGTCTCTGCTGATATTTTGAATGCCCAGTTTTTACTGTAGTTTTATAAATCAACATTTAGGTCAACCACAGATTAGATTGTAACCACCTTTGCCTCTTAGGATCATACACACGTTTTTCAGACAATGCATGGCATCCCTGATTATCATATTTATGGTAGCTAAAATGACTCTCTCACAAACAAAAGCTTGTGGCCTTTCTGATCTAGCTCTTACTTTGAGTTTGATGCTAGATGGTTTTACTCTTTAATTGGGCGCGATTCCAGGAAAATAAGACTCAACCAAAGACTTCCATGTAAATTTGGAAATCAGGATTTACACCTTGTTTTTCATTTTCACATTAGATTGTTTTTTTTTTTTTCAACACAACAAAGTGTAATTTTTAAAAGTGATGTCTGCACATTGCTTCACATGTTGCCTATTTGGACATAATGAATATTAAAACGGCGAATGTTAAAAGGGAACCGGAAAATAAAAAGTTTGAGTCTGATCACTTCATGCCTTGTTTTTTTTTTCCTCCAGAGACTGTTGCCTAGGGGTGGGAATATCAAATATTGGAATTTTTTACTTCATAATTTAAAAAATGTTTTGTTAAAAAAAATCAAATATCAGGATTTTTATTCAAATAAAAAAAATCTCATATTTCAAATAAATGCAAAAAATATATATTTTCTATTAAACCCTGCATCTGTGTGGCCCAGTACCCCTACCATGCTGTCACTTATTCCTTTGGCATGTCTGTGGCATTTACTCAAAATTTAAAGCAAAATTGTGAGTATCCATGAAGCATAAACATGTTCTCTGGCAAAGACAAACAAGTTGTGTTTAATTCTTTATAACATAAAAACACAAATGTTCATTGTTTAACCTGTTGAGGTTTTCCATTCAGGTTTCTGGGGAATTTTCACACAAGTGGATGCTGGCCCAACATCATAAAAAAAAATCCTATGATGATTAAAACATGCAGTATTTCATGTGAATGAAGCTGTGATTTCTGTTTTATTTAGCAAATCACAAAACATCAGATTTAAAGTGAAGTTTACATCAAAAGATGCATGTAAGAGGTTATTCCAGAGGTCATGGCAAATATTAGAAATGAAAGTCAAGCTTGCTTACTTGGTAAGAAACTGATTCTGCTTCGCTGTTAACACAGCAGCCTTAATCATTTTAACATCAAAACTAACTTTATTTCTTCTTCCTTTCTGTTAATAAATAATGATGACCTTAACATCTGCATCCAAATAATTCTGTATACTGCACATGAGATTGTTCAGGATCAAAATACAAGATGGGTCTGCTTCCTGGTTGTCTGAAGGTGTGAGACTGATCCCTTCTCACTGCTTGGGTTTCAGAGCTGTGGTAAACACACCTACGATAATTGCAACTACAGTGAAGCCTTGAGCGAAGATGCGTCCCCTCATCAGCAGCTGGGACTGTCTGGTTTTCCCTTGATGAAAGGCACGAAGACCGTAAATCAGCGCTCCAGCTGTACCCAAACAACCTGCAAAATAAACCATGCAGACTGGATGTAGTAGCAAAGATAGGTGCACACAAATATGAGAGGGATAATAAGTTTTTCTTCTAACAGCTACAAAAGTTAGCTGTGCATTTTACCATTCTTGTTCAAAATAGTAGCCCAACAGACAGACAATTATAAATAAAGCATTTAATGCTGCTATAGTGTGAAAATCACTGGTGTCACGCAGAGGACGCGGCGTACCGCACTTGTGTAACTTCCATCCAGCGTTTCCCTGCTTGTATAACTCACCTATGGGAACGAATGGGTTCTCCTTGGTTTTCCTCAAAAATTTTTCTTTGAAAGTCTCCTCCTTGGTCCTCGGCAATGGACTGAAACCTTCGATGACAGGAGGCTGGGAAAAGTCAAAAGGGACCGGTCCCTTAGGTGGCTGCTCAGGAACCGCTGGTGTTGTTGCCGCCGCCATGTTTGCTGTCAAGGACCGAACTTAAACGTTACTTCCGGTTACACCTCACCCTGCGTCATCTCCGCGTGCTCAGGAGAATTTGTCCAAATTTGCAAATATTTGTCCTGTAATAACATAGCAAAATGTATATGCCACTTCCGACGGGCTTTTTACCCCCCAAAACAACTGCATTTGTCAAACGCAGTGATGTTTGCTACACTGGCTAAACATTATGATTGTTTTCGTTATAAATCACCTTTTACCACTACGTGGCAGTGCTGTATAGATTTCTGTGCTCCAAAGACAGCTGAATATGATGTATGCAATACAGAATGTCTGAGTAATTTAAAAAAATTGAAATAAAACATTATGAATCTGTCATTTAGAAGCTGGCTACAATGCATCATAAAAGTGGGCATCATCTTATATTTGATATGTAATTTAACCTTGTGTGGTATCCTGCCGTAAAGAATCTTAAAGAATCCACAGGCATCCTGATCAGTTTCATATTGATTTCGAAATCCTCCTCACCTTCAAAGCGGAGAGCAGGAAAGAAAGAAGAGGACCAGATGGGATTAAATATGGAGGAGTTCAGAAAGATGTAGCGCTCCATCTGCTTTTATGTCCACATGGGGTTAAGACCCTTCATTAGTAGAGAAGACCCCTCTGGAACCCTATTCCATTATCCATCTGTATCACTGTCTTCACCTAACTGAAATAATCTCAACCCATCCATCCATCCATTTTCTGAACCGCTTAAACCAATTGGGTCGCGGGTGGGCTGGAGCCTATCCCAGCTGTTTACAGGCGAAAGGCGGGGTACACCCTGAACAGGTCG
>JBBDHI010000007.1:24007116-24029193 GCA_037177115.1 Craterocephalus stercusmuscarum
GGAAGTGAATAAATTACATTTTTCTGCACTCCTGAACGCTAGAAAAAGACAAAAACAGGTATTTAAGGGCTTAAAAAAGTGGATTTTGCATGATATGTTCCCTTTAAGTAAAGATAACATGGAATGTATGAATGGAATAAGATAATTAATATTAATAGAAAAGTATAACCTCCATACTTGATAACAAACAACAGCGAAATGCTCCAAAACATGAAATGTTTTGTATTTCCATCTTCCTCAAAGAGGGGTCTCATGGAAATACAGCGCATGTGCTAAACACCATAAATGGAAACATCGGCATATCACAACAATGCTTTGCTGAAATTTTAGAAATATCACTTTTATTATGTGAAAAACTGATGTGGAATCCAGCAGGCTAGCAAAGACGTTGCATAGAAACAGATGCCCTCACCTGCGGATCCTGTAATATGATTGGTTCGTTGGGCGCCGAATCCTTGGACTTGTTCTTTTTGTTCTTGCGATTGGTGCTCGGGGTAGTGGCCACACTTCCTCGCTTCTTACCAAAAGCTGTAGTGAAAGTGGCGGAGGTGGCAGATATACCGATGGTGGTGGTGGTGGTTGCACTCGGAGGCTCAATGGGAACCTCCGTTTCTGGAAAAAAAAAAGGAAATACATTTAGAATAATAAGTCCTTCCAGCTTCCTGGTAGCGAAGGAAGCAGTTGCTGGTGACAGTTACCCTCGGCCGAATCCTCCTTCTGCTCTTGCATCTCAGAGAAGTCCTCCTTGGTCTTCTGACCCTCCTCTTCCTCTAGCTTCCTCTTCTGCTCCTCCTTCTTCTTCTTGCGCTTCTCCTTCCTCTTCTCCCTCTTGGCAGCCAGTGCCTGCTTTTTGCTCTCCTCCCGAGACTGTTGGACACAAACAGATTCATGTACAAAGATGTTTCCTGGAATCTGGATTGTTTAACATCAGTTACACAGCAGCAACATTACCTTCTCCAAGTCCAGCTCCTTAAGGAGAATGCTAGCGTTCTTGTTGGCTTCAGCTGCCTGCTGGTCTTTTGCTTTGACAATGGTCTCCATGCACTGGTGACACTTCTTCAGCAGCTCCTGCAGGGAACACCTGGAGTTACAACTCCGCTTACATCTTAGCTGCTGCAATAATGGATGAAGAGGAAATCAATATGTACCTTGTCCGCGATGGTGGCAATATATCTCATGCACTCAATGTCTGATGGGAACTGGTTGACCTCTTTCACAAGATACTGGACCACCTTCACATGACCCTAAGATGTAAGCAGATTTGTTAGTAACATAAGCTTGATAAAGTAAAGCGTGACACACACTCGAGGGTTTAATGAAATACCCACCTTGCGAAAAGCAGCCATAAGTGGGGTGATTTTGCGGTTGTCTGCTGCATCCACATCAGCACTAGCATGCACCAGGAGCTGAACCACGTCGAAGTGACCACCGTTTGCTGCCAGCCAGAGAGGAGTGTTCCCTTTCTTGTTGCGTACGTCAATATGAGCACCCCTGAAAAGAAAGGATGAAGAATTGCCATAAATAATCACAAAAAATTCACCATACCAGGAGAAAATGGGCTAAAACTGGCAAATGTCTGGTTAAATATCTCCAAACACACAAATCCACGAATAATCCACGAAAGCGGCGGTTCTAATCAAACCAGCATCAAAGAGCTCTCACCTGTTAATAAGCAGCTCACAAAACTTGTAGTGGCCCTTGTCGGCAGCAATGGTCAGGGCAGTGTCTCGGGACGAAGGAACAGGGGGAGCGTTGACATCAGCACCTTTGTCCAACAGGACTCGACCCACTTCTGCGTAACCTCCTGAGGCTGCCTCCATCAGAGGAGTGAGACCAGTCTGCGTGAACGAGGATCGGTTAGCATAACGGTCGGTGGAAGCATCAACGAAAGGAGCAGAAGTCTGACAATTTGTTAAAAAAGCTAAGAAATCACAGCAAAGAAATCACAGCGAGGAAATCATATGTGCTAGCTGAAGCTTTTATCAGATTCAGTCATCCAAATGTACATGACATTGAAGCGTACACTCAGGAATGTAGAATATGGCTGTTGTCTCTGATATAGGTGATATCCTCCCTTTTTTCTTCTTTTTTTCTCTAAATTCATCCATTCTTCATGTATTACGGTCTTATTAATTGTGTATATTGATGATATAGTTTGTATTGAAAGGCCAAGGTATTACATCAAGAAGGTTGTCATCCTATCCTCCTATCCTCTGGATTATAACTTTCATGTCTGACATTGCTTAATATGTCGGCCAGCTTTATGTTTAAAGTTCAACAAAAATATTGTTAAAAAAAAAAAAAAAAAAAAAGGGTAATACATATTCATTTGTATTAAAATAAAGTGAGTGAAAGCAGCATATATTTCTATGATAAAGCCAACCCACCTTCGCTCGGTGCTCTACGTTGGCCTTGCGATCCAGCAGCAGACTGACGACTTCGGCCCGGCCCTGAAAGCAGGCTAGGGTCAGAGCTGTGTTTCTGTTGGTCTCGATCTGTGCGTTGATGTCCGAGCCCATGTCCAACAACAGCTTCACCGCCGGCACGTGGCCATTCATAGCTGCCAGCATCAGAGGAGAGATTCCCAGCTTACTGCCAGTCCTGTTGGAAAGCAAAGGTAATCTTTAGACACCAGATGTCAAAATAAAACAAACTGTTCTGCATCCAGAAGTATCAGATGAAGAAAACATCATATGTGTGCCTGAGGACTAAATAAAGAGGGTGTTCTTTTTTTCGTTTTGGTTTTTGAAGTTACACCCATAAAAGTAAGCTTGTGTGGGATAAATTACATTATCATAACTAGTCCACAAGAGTCCCCTCGGTCCCTCTGTAGAGAACTGCATGCAGCTCAAATGGTTTGTAATCAAGTCATTGATTAAGTTGACTTTACAGAGTAACATAGTGGATGCTTGTTTGAGGAGAAACTGCAGAAGAATCAGGGCTTCACACCCCTACGATGTATGAACAGATTACACACCCATGTATGGAAGTAGGGTGGTGAGAAAAATAGTTTTTCATCAGAATCAAGATTCTGAAACGTTTCAAAATTTCCAGAAATCAATCTTTTAAGACTTAAAAATTATTTGCTTGACTTCTTTCAGAGCTACTTCTAAGTGACAAAGACATGTTTGCTTTGCAAGGTTTGCAAAATTTAAACCAATTTTAGATAAAAAATAATCTGTTAACTAATGAAACATTTCCTCACAGCTGTTTCTGGCTTATAGTAGAACAGAGTTAATCAGCATTTTTTGTTACTAAAAGAGGCTTGAATGTGAATTAAGATCGGTTTGAATAGAAGATTGATGCAGAATCAAATTGTCACCCCAAGATTCCAGAAATGGCTTTTGGGTTTTTAAAAAAGAAAAAAACAAGTCCGCAAATTATCATTAAAGTTAAAATAAAGTTTTTCAAAGTGATTTACAGGAGTCAAAAAAAAAGCCATAAACAAGATTAGAAAAAAATCTGGGTTTCAGTGTGGGGGAGTTTATTCCACAAAGAGAAATTAAACAATCTTCTCAATAGGCTGAGCTCTTTACCACTTTTATACAATCCAATTATGCTGAGCCTAAAGTAAGTTTTGTTGGCTTCTTTACTTTTTTCAAGTTTTCTCGGGAGATCACGTCTCATTGCTTGTCCTGTCATGTTGGGCTTATATAATACTCCTTATTCTAGCTGTGGTCAGGTGATACTTGGGTGTAAAGTCTGTGCAGCTTTGCTCCAGCTAGTTCCAGAGTATCTATGCAGGCATGATCTCATCACTATTCCTTGCTGCACTAAAGAATCCTTGGCACAAGTTCAGGGATATCCAACAGTGTTCAGAAATCAAGCTCTTCAAGGTCAGCTTTCACTCTACATCATTATTTCCACATGAAATCTTAAAAAAAATGTAAAAATAAAAAGTATTGCATTTATTGATGCAGGTTTTAGATCACGTTACTTTATCCTCCAAACTGAACTAAGTATGAGAAGACAGGGTCAGTGTTTACTGAACTAACCTGGAGTTGATTTCTGCCCCAGCATTTAGGAGTATCTTGATGATGTTGACATAGCCTCCAGAAGCAGCCAAGCTAAGAGGGGTGTAGTCAGAAACATTGCGGTGTTCCTTGTTGGCTCCCCGCAGCAGCAGTAACTCCACAACCTGTTTTAAGACGTTACAGAACATAATTGAAGGCAGAAAATTCTGAATTGCAATGTCATTATTGTGATTTTCCAGTCAAAGATGTTGTGCTGACCTCTTGGCGTCCCCCGGAGCAGGCCAAGGAGAGGGGCGTGTCTTTGGTTCTCTCTGATTGAGCCTCAATGTCACCCCCCTTGTCTAGAAGCACCTCAACCACTCCTACATGGC
Source organism: Craterocephalus stercusmuscarum (assembly GCA_037177115.1). Taxonomy (NCBI): domain Eukaryota; kingdom Metazoa; phylum Chordata; class Actinopteri; order Atheriniformes; family Atherinidae; genus Craterocephalus; species Craterocephalus stercusmuscarum. The sequence goes on from JBBDHI010000007.1 coordinate 24,011,462, forward strand.
CAGCAGTGGCCGCCAGGATCAAAGGGGTGAAACCTGGGAAGACGACCGGGAACAATATATATATAAAGATTAATAAAAACATTAATGCGATCACAGTCCATTTTTAAAATGCCCATCTCTTTTTTCGCTACCTTTTTTATCCCTGTGCTCGATGTTGGCTCCCCGTGCAATCAGGACAGACACAAGCTCCTCATGTCCTCCTGCACATGCCAGCGTTAGTGCTGTGTCATGGTTACTCTCCGTCTGTGGGGGGAAGAACATCATCACGGGGTAAATGACTGCTCACATATGCTCGCTTTTGCACTGTGTCGTGTCAAGTCAGCTTTCCATCTTACATGTGCATCTATGTCAACGGAAGGGTAGAGGGGCAGGACTGAAGGGGGCGAGGCGATGTTTGCGGGCGTCTGCGTGGGCGGCTGGGACAGGGGTGTGGGTGATGTTGTAGTGTTCAGCATGGGCACGCGGTTGCTCACAGCTGCAATAGAGAGACAGGAATAAATGATTCCAAACATAACTTTTAGGACGGCAGCAGTCTTGACGGATGTGCGCTTACCTGCCATGATGTCATCCAGTGTGTCTGTGAGCGTCTGTGCAGGTGTAGCTACCATGAGCCCATCTGGAGCCTGCTGAGGTATCATTCCTGGGCCTAAGCCGGCTAGCTGTTGCACCTGACCTTGCTGCTGCTGGCCGAGCATCTGCTGCCCCACCAGTACTCTCTGCAGCTCTGGGCTGGTACTTCCCGGGTAGTCTGCAGGGTTATAGTCCGGCAGGGGTTGGATGGGGACGAAGGCGGCCTGAAGAGGCGGAGGCGGCGGCTGAGGTTGGCTCTGTGGCGAAGGAGGAAGTGGGGGCTGCTGTGGCAGCTGTGGCCCGTCCCTGTAGAGGATCGTGCCCACCTGAGGAAGTTTGGTATAATCATCCTCTTCCCCGTCCGCCTCTTCTTCTGAACCCTCCTCTTCGTCATCATCCTCCTCATCCTGAAAAAACAGAAATCAGCTCCATTGCTTAGACGTGTAAAAATGACCATCAGCGGACTGAAATTATGCCGATGGAGACAGAATAATATAACAAAATAAAGAAGTTCACCTCCTCCCCCTCCTCTCCCGGCTGCTCATCTTGTTCACCGTCTTTGTTGGCCTCTTCATCCGTATCAGAGCCAGGGTGTACCTGAGCATTCTGTGTGATGGGGAGGGGCCCGGGAGCAGCCGTCATACACCCGGGACCCGGGCCTGGACCTTGGCTCTGTCCTGCCTCCTGCTCTTCCTTTAAGCCCTTTGCCTCCATGTATTCTTTGGTGAACTGTTGCTGTGTTTTCATCTGCAGCTGGCGCTCCACCTTCTGCAGCTCCTTTAAGATTTTCTTCTTCTTCTGTACCTGAACAAACAACAGCCATATATTTGTTTGACTAAACTCTGATGGCTCCGGTGTTAATTTGCAAAGAGTGTGTAAAGTACTGCCCAGCTTATTTAAGACTTAAAATGTAAGTGGATGATGGATGATACCTGCTCCTCCCGGCTCTTCTTCAGCTCTTCAATCTTGTCTTTGGTGAGCGGCTCCCCCTGAATGAGCTCTAGTGATTGTAGCTGAGCCTTCTCAATAGCGCTAATTCTCTGGCCCAGCTCATTCAATTTTCCCTCCGTTTCCTCCACAATGCACTCTAGAGGCTGGCACAAGTGGAAGGGTGGTAGGGGCTCTGCTTCAGGTCCCCGGCCCACTGAACTGGGGACACCGCTTTGAAGGGCCGTCTGTCTCTGTTTAGACACGCCTTCATTAAAAAAGAAAAAAAAAAGGAGTTACAGTGGGTTCGGAATACAGTAGCAGCCAAATGGCTTCATAAAAACTTCAATTTGTGGTCATATTTATTGGAAGTTGTATCAAAATCTACCTTTACTTGAGACGGGTGGGGGTGTGACGATGTTTGAAGGGGCCCTGTCGGGCTCCTGAGGGGGCACTACCATGGCGAGAGCTTGGAATGGGACACGAGGAACCTGTCAGGACAGAGGAAACATCAAGTTAAATAATTCACAACAGATATATTTTGAGAGAGGATAATTTTCTGAAATTTCAGTAATGAAAAGGATGTTTTGTTGTGTACTGTACATACCTGAGAGGCATCTTGCGATGGGGGTGTGAGCTGGGAAAGGTCAGGGGCTGGGACAGATAGAATGTTGTTGGGGTAATCCAACAGGTAGGACACCACATTAGTGTGGCCACCCTTAGCAGCTTCTATCAACATGGTTGAACCATCCTACAAAGACAAAAAAATATAATTTTCATTGTGTGTAACAAGTTAAAATGCATAACTACACTTTTAAAAATATACAAAGGTTTCATTAAGACTGAGGTCATTACTTTGAGTCTGTGTGTGGGATCTGCCCCGTGGGCCAACAGCAGCTCCACCACAGCCAGATGCCCACCAGCACAGGCCAGAGACACCACTGTGTGATCGTTATTGGCAGTAGCTCTGTTCACGTTAGCACCTAAACAGATAAAGAAAACACATCAACAAATGGACTTGCTGTACATGAGATTCGTAAGAAAAAATACCTTTTACATACAATCTAAAACAGGAACTGTGCAATTATTCTGCACGAATATAAGTAAATCTTTTCTTTCTTATGTTACATATCTAAAATCTAATTTGTGTCTTATGAAACCAAGCCCCCCAGGACTGGAATTATCCAGCAATTTAAAAAGTACCACAACATAGTTTTTTAATACTTCAACTTTTCATCTCTTCATGTAACAATCAGCACTACTTGTTGCTCTCAGCTGCCTACTTTATCTATTCTGCCCAAGAGTCATGATTTCGAAATAAAAAATGTGACGGAAATACTTGAAAAATGAATGTCTCAATGTAAAGCGAGATTTTAAGTAAACTGGCATTGTTAAATATTGAGATCGGTATGCTTGTTCATTAAAAATAAATGCAATAAAAAATAAATAAAACAGCTACATCTTCACACATAAATGAAGATATCAGTTTAAACAAACACCTCCAAATAAGGACATATACATTAGTTTAACTGAGCAGCTTGTGAAAACGCACCTTTGCTGATGAGAAACTGCACTGTGCAGAGGTGTCCGGCCCTGGCAGCCTTCATCAGGGGCGTCCGCCCTCCTTCAGACTCGTGTTCCTAAAAAACAGACGCATTAATAGTGTTCCTCAGCATGTAAACAGAACATGATTTCTATTATAAATTCTATTCTACAGTCATTTAGCAGATGCTTTAGTCCAAAACAACTAACATTAGACAGTGAGAACAACAAATCAAGTTGTAGCTGTAGTCCTAGAAGCCCCGTTTCACACAATAAGTTGCATTTCCACACAAGACTTCCACTCAAAGGCCAACCATGACTGATAAAGGAAACTGAGTATGACATACCAAGTTGGCTCCAGCCTGCAGCAACACATCTGCCACATCAGTGTGTCCGTTCTCACAGGCATACGTCAATGCTGTGTCGCCTGTTGCTGTGGTGGCATGAACGTTTGCCCCTGAATGGCAAGAGAGAAGGTTTGTAAGGACATATGTACAAGTATGGCATCGTCAAAGCAGATAAGCTTCCAATCCTCCTCATCCTTGTTCTGAGATCTGCAGCCTCAAGTCTTTTTTTTGTTGCTCACCTGCAGCCAGGAGGTATTTCACCAACTCCAGATGGCCTTCCTGTGCAGCCTCCATCAGAGGAGTAGAGCAGCCCAACTCGATGTCAGCCCCAGCCTTTATGAGGAAGTCCGCCACTTCCAAAAAGCCGCCACAACATGCTAGAGTCAAAGCGGTCTCTTGGGTCTCTTCCGTCTGAGCATTGATGTTAGCACCTGGACAACAGAAAAGAAAAAAGTTTACAAGAGGAGGTGGTTTGCTTTCAAAAAGAGGAAATAAATGAAAACATTTCATCATCATGTCTGCATCCCTTTCATCCTTCAAAACAGCAGACAAACATCAAGTGTAACCCTGTTCCCCAGCGCCTTACCTTGAGCCAGCAGCAGTGCTACCATCTCTTCATGGCCTTCTCTCGCCGCCTCCATGAGGGGAGTGTAGCCTTCATCATTAACCTGGACACAAACAGGCATTAACAGAGAATTGAGTGTGACTCATGGCAAGGTAGATATGTGGTGTGGCAGTCCAGCTGACCTCACTGAACCAAGTGTTGTTATTCTAAATGACCATAACACATTTATAACCTTGATTTATATCTATACTTTTAATGTTCTGACTCTCTTAGATGGTTAGTTTATTTTAATCTCTCTTTTCGGTGTTCTAGCTCCCCGATGCAGTTAATGGGGATGGGATGATGCCTCATGTGATATAATACTTCCATACTTTCCTCTGCTACTACGCTATCGCATATTTGTGTGAATTAAATGTTGTTTATGCAGATTTAATAGGTCATTGTCTTAGGGATTTAGTGAGTTATAATGTTTGTATTTCTTTTTATGCACATTTTTAATGTAAAGCACTTTGTGTTACATTCACACTGTATGAAAGGTGCTTTATGAATAAAGAGTGATTGATTGATTTGACATTTTGCCAGCTCATTTTCAGTTTCTCGTTTACTCAAGCTTGAGTTGTCTCCAAAGGTAAGACTGGTTGAAAATGTGTTTCAAATATGTAAAAAGACAGTAATTTGAACTCAAAATTTTGGAAAAAAGTACTCCAAAAACTCAAAACTGGTATCTTGACAGCTATAAGGGCAGCATGACAGCAGTTCCTCACAGAAAAGAAAACCAACAACAGTTGCATAATTATTATTTACTGTTGCAGATTCAGAAAGATAACCAAGAATTCCTGCTCTAATTTTTTTTCAAGCTCTTGTGTATTTCCTTTCCCAAAGCAGTGTCGGTATTCAGGTGTTCTAGATGTTTACTTACCTCCTCCAAATTAGCACCTCTCTCTATGAGCAAGGCTGCCAGCTCCACGTGTCCTCCACAAGCTGCAAGGGTAAGGGGGGACTCAAAGGAGTCAGCTGGCATGTTCACCTGCGCACCGCTGTCCAACAGCAGCCGCGCCACCTCCACATGGCCGTCCTGGGACAGCGAGACACACAGAGAAGTAGAGATAAGCACCTGAGCAAATATATGGTATCAATCTATGATTAAGCTCAAATATGGTCTGTTATAGTCTGAATCAAAAACAAAAAATGACCAGTATGTGAGGATTCGTATTTCATTATTACAGAGTAAATATCTATATTCTATATTTATACTAATAATTTCAATTAAATAATTTATAAACTATTATTTCCCTCTATATTTGTTTTATTATATAATCTTTTAAATTCTATTTGGTTTCAAATTCAAAAACATGCTTTGCTTTTTTAATCCTAAGGGAAAGTACTTAAAGATGATTTCATGATACTAATAACTTAAAAAAGAAAATATGGACATTTTAGCAAAGCATTACTTATTTAAAAGACATTGGTAAATACGACTTTAAACACCAAGAAAGGCTTGGATCAGATGCTTACCATGCAAGCCTCCATCAGTGCTGTGTGCATCTCATCTGTTTTATGCTCCTGGTCTGCCCCCGCCTCCAACAGAAAGCGCACCATATCCAAGTGACCTACAGAGAAAAATGGAAACAAATATTCAATTTTAAGTCATAAAAACATTATGAACAAAAGTACAGGCAGTGTTACATTGCAAAAAAGAAAATAAGTGGTAACTAAGAGGACACCTTTACACTGTACGCATACACCCTTTTGGAGCACTGACCTTTGTAGCAGGCTAGTGTTAGGGCGCTCTCCTTGAACTCATTAGAGTGTGTGTTGATGCCGGCACCGTACTCCAAGAGTACCCTGGCCACCTCCACATGGCCAGCGCTGGCGGCCTCCATGAGCGGTGTGTGTCCGTTCTCATTGTGGTCCTCTATGTTTGCACCCTCTTTCAGCAGCACCTTCACCACATCCACAAAGCCGCCAGCACATGCGTACGTCAGCGCTGTGTTACCTGGAAGACAGCAGCGAGTTTAAGCCCACATCGAAACAAGGGGCAGAATGAGATATTAGGAGAAGAGAAATAAAAGCTTTACCTGTGGAGGATTGTGCATTGACGTCTGCACCGTGGACCAGAAGGAGTTTGACAATGTCAACATAACCTCCGCTGGCAGCAGCCATTAGTGGCGTTATGTCCCCCTTAATGCCCCGGTCCTCCACGTTGGCGTGCATGGCCAATAACACCTAAGGATGACAACACGAAATGATGAAGAAACCCACATGGAGGAATTATTCTGAATGAAAAAACTAAATCACAAAGATTTCATAAAGGTGTCGTGTTTTATGTTTGAAAGCAACTAAAATGTCAATAAACATGGCCAATCATATCCTACTCATCGTCTCCGCACCTGTGCAAGTTCATAGTAGCCGGCTGAGCAGGCGAGGCACAGCAGGCTCTCCCCTTCTTCTGTGTGTTCATTGACGCTCCGTCCCTCATCCAGCAATTTGCGCACAGCGTTGACATCCCCGTCTGAGCACGCTTCTGCTAAACTACGGCTGAAAATAACCAAACTGCTACAATTACTGCCACTGTGACAGGTGGACACATATACGCCTCACATATTACGCAAACACAGAAACGCACTGGAGATTTGAGAGGAGGGGGGGGATTGTTAAATAAGGTATGGGATACATACTTGTCAGCTTGGCCGGCGTTGAGTGTGTTTTCAGCTCTCATGCGGGTCAGGGCGGCTGCCGCCTCGTCCAGGGCACAGCTCACTGATGACGTCAGTCGGCGTAGCACCTCGGGGTCTGCAAAAGCTTTACCATCGGCAGTGGACAGTTTACCGATGCCTGCCGAACACCAAGAAGGCAGAGGTGCATAGGGCAATGCAAACCACAGGGGAGCAGAACCACACCAGACCAGATGAAGAAGCAAGTCCAGTCCAGCCAATCCAATCCAGGGTTAGTAGCAGCATACACAAAAAGAAGGGGGGAGGGGACACACACACACACAAACATACAAGCACTTGTTAATATGGCTTAATACATCCTGTCACTACTTTTAATGCACCTTCCAAGATTTTTACGTTTTTCAAAAAGTGGTAAAGTACAAACTGAAGTACAAAATAAATCAATAAATATGAGCTCAGGTGTGTCAAGGATCATAAGGAATGTAGTGAAGGAGGTAGTAAGTTATACACTTGTCAAAAGTTCAGGCTGTTACAGCTTGAAGAAAATAAAAATCTCATTTTCTATGAAACTGGTGGCTAAGAAACGGTGAATGATAAGGGGGAAAACTGGAGACAGGGGTCAGAGGTGAAAAACAGCTATGAAATAAACATGAGAGAAGACATGTCTATAATCGTGTTTGCTATCAAAAAGAATAAGCCAAGAAGAGAGAGGCAAGAGCATGCAGTGAGACAAAAGGAATTTTTTCTAATTGCATATTTTGAATTATTGTTCTAATACAAACAAGGACCATTTTAAGCAAGCCAAAAAGAAGCGGTGTACGTTTACAGACGTGTAAAAATGAATAAAGAGAGGCCAAAAAAACGTTTGGGCTTTGAACTTTTTCCGTCAGCTCAACATAACCATTAGCCAGACAAATTTGAGCCTTAGGTCCTTGAGGTCCTACGTTTTCACCACTTGGGCTGTGACTTGGGCTAAACTTAGCATGTCTCACAGAAGATTTAACAACTCTCCCCTAGCCGCAGGGGAAGAGGTGGAGGTAGTTGAGCATTATTACTATTACTGTATCAACTTTGAGAAAGAAAGCACATTACTAAACCAAAACAGACGGAACAATGACTGGGACTAGATGTCAAGAGTTGAAAACAAAAACTTCAGCATAGGGGGATTTATTCTTCTGAAAATTAACCAACTTATCCTAAAAATTACACAATAAAAGTGACTTCACCCATTTACGTAAAAGCTAAATGGATGCAGAGTTCTCACGGAGGTCCAGGCAATGCATTTGTACTCTGCATATTTTTGTTTTCCCACAGCTGGTTAGTGGCAACCCACTGATCTGTGAACACCCAAAGCCCAACATAATAAAATCACAGCTAACACTTTATATAAGTTGTTGACTGAAATGTCCACCACTATTTGAAATAAGACAATAAGATACATTATAGCATGTAATGCAAAAACAATAAGCTCCTGTCCAGAAGAGAAAGAAGCACGAGAATATCTGTGTTTACTGACAAATTATCAGCTGCATACAAGCTTTTAATTCAAACTAGTTACTTTTCAAAAAAACTACAAGGTGTTATGAACTCTTGCAAATGCTCTAAATGTTATGCACAATTCAAATTCCATAAACAGCTGCCCCCATCCGCAATGCCGACACACAGATCACCTTATTCCATCTAGCTAGTACTATGATTAAAAATAAGGGGAAAAAAGAGAAAAAGAAAATTTAAGTTGGGACACGAGTGTACATCAAAATGCATTGGACAAAGTAGCATTTGCACAAGCAGATCCTTCAAACAATCAACTTCACAACTAACAATCGACCAAGCTGGTAGCATCTAGCTGTAGCATTGAGTAATGCTGCAGCTGTGATTTTTGGATGTGATCACAGTCAGTTTAGACACCTTTCCCACCGATGAATAAAATGTACGGGATTGGTCTAAAAGCTCAGTTAACCTTGTACAATGTACTTATTATCAAATAAAATCAAGTGATACAAACTCCAGTTCTAGAAAATACTGAACAGTAAATCTGATTTACAGTAAATCTTGCTTTGCTTGATGTTATTATCTCCCTGTTCTGTTACAGTCACTTGTTTAATGTTCATATGACTTACTCTTTCCTTAGTCTTATCTTTTATATCTTTACAGTTGTCATTGCGCTACTTTTTTTTATTGCTCTTCTACATTTTCATAGTTTTAAATTTGGATCATTGCTTTGAAACGGACCGTAAGCATGCCATATCCTATATCCGTTGATCTAAAAAAGTCTCTGCTGTACGCGGTCTGCTCAATGAGGCATTAAGAGCAGTTCCAGAAAAGCAAATATTGGAATTTGACCTACAAATAAAAAAAAAAAAAAGAAAAAAAAGGTAGGACTTACTGTAAATCCTGCACTGACAATGTGACAAACTGACCTTTCTCTACTCACAGCCTTAAAAGTGCAATAAATAACTTGTTAGTGTCACACAACAGCAGCAGTATCTCAGGCCAAAATAACCAATAAAGCCTGTAATAAAGTAATTTTAAAAAAGTAAAAATAACTTTTAAAAAAAGCTTTTCAACAAGTCGCAGGTCTGTCTATCTCTGGAGGCCAAAAGCTGAAGAATATGATTTAAATCTAAAAGTTTGCCTGTTCCAGACAGCACACGAGGATCTACCATGCACCTAAATGTCCTCGCTGTCACAACAATCAGACTTTAATTGCAAAATGCTTATAACTAGTTATTTAACATACACAAACTTCTTAAGAGTATAACTTCTTACCATTATCCTGATAAATCTTCTCAGGCCAAATATTTATTAAATGCCACTTTAAGTTTTAAAATATTGATGATTTTTTAACTTTAATGATCAGTAATAAAATATCTAACCCTTAAAATTCCCACAAATTTTTTGTATCATTTTGTCCAGCATGAGTGATTTAAAAAAGTATAAAATCTAAAAATACTCAACAGAATATTAAGATTTCACACATATTCAAAGCTGATGTGTGTGAAAGCAGTAACGAAAACAATGGAAATCAATTTGCATATATCCCTGTCACAATGTCATATGTAAAACAGTGGGACATTAGTTTTAACAGTACTATTGTTCTTAATCGTGGTACTCGGTAACTAGCAGCAAAGTGACAGTAAAAATGGCTTCCATGGTATGTGTCGTTAGTTCTAACTTTGCATGATGTAAAGTACAATGGGTTTATTTTAAAACTAGCTTTATTTGTGTTATGACCCAATATACTTGCAAATATGTTCCAGAGAACTCAAACATCTTTCAGTATTGGCATCAAACAACTTTTCGAAGTGTATTGTGTTAAAATGAACTGCTATAGACTATTCTTCAATACTTAAATGTAATCTTTTTATTGTGTTTCAAAACGCTAAGTGAGAGTCCCATCAGTTAGGCATTGCACCTCACCATTGCCAAAGGTTACAATCATACATGAATCTATTTCAGCTTTTATAAATTATGTTGAGTAAGTTGCAAAAGGTGGCACATTATATTGCAGATTAGGGTACAAGGAGGGTGGAAAGCACAACGGTTCAACTTAATCTAATTTCAACCACACATGTAAACACACCAGTTTCTCTTCCAGATGAATACACTGGCTCTCTGACTGCTTTGTTTTTTATTGTTAAATCCATGTTAAGCCCTGCACGCAGATTCCTCATATTGGAACTTGTCACTAACAACCAAATTCCGCCCAAAATAATAATAGTAAATAAAAATGCAGACCAATACCGAAATACTTTAAGGGCACATTCACGTCAGCCCATTTTGATTCGAATCCTAGTCCATTTGCTTGGAAAGTCCGCCCATTAGGATCCGATTCAGCTATATATTTAGCCGTTTAGCTAGAAAACTAAGTTGTTTTGCATTAACCAACGGAAGAATGAATTTTCTTCTTTGTTGTGTCTCGCCGTCATCATTAATTCATGATGCAGCGCCGCCTCTGTTGGAGACTGGAACACATTATTCAAAAGTTCAGATTCGTTTGAGTCACGCAGCATGAACGCGATCTCGGCTTGGAAGAATATTGCCCCTCCCAACTGAACCAGGTCCCCCATCGTCTAGCGGACTATCCTGGTGTAAATGCACACTAAAATGTTAGACCTCCTAAAAGACATCTATCGTTATATTCCTTTTCAGATTTATTTAGCTAGTATGGACCACCACCATCTTTGCCTTTTCCTGTATTAGAGCACATCTATCTCAGGCAATACAAGGAATGAAAGATAATAGTCTGGGCCACATTAGTATGGCAAGTGGTAACAGAAGCCTTCATTAATAATGCACATGTGACCTGTCTTACAGCTTACATGTGTTGTAATTAAGTCTGCAGGCCGTTCTTAATCATTTTACTCAATGTTTGATAAATCCAACCAGGAATCTAAACCAAATACACGGGACTTAACTTCCATCTATCATTTATACCAGAACAAAATGTTGAGCTCTTTAACTTAATCACCAATGCTGATCAAATGCACATTTCCATTTGTCAACTAATGCAGATGTGATAATCGTGAAGTAAATGTCAGTTTTCTTGTAAAAAAGGTGATTTTTTTGTTTACTCAACAATTTTAACATTAATTCATAACTAAATCTTTGAACTGAGAAGAACAAGCTGAACACGATGTTAAAGACATCCATGTACAGTATTGAGTTGATTAGATACCTGCTGAGGTTGGCATTCTAACCAGGTAGCCCAGCACTCACCCTTGTGTGAGCTCTTTGTATCCCATGACAGAATAATAAGCCAAGGTATTTTAATCTTTGCCAAGTCAGACTTCATTTGCGAAGAGCAAAAACAACCTAAAGAAAGCGTAAGATTTCCAAAGCTAAATACAAACCCTGAACAGCCATGAAAACATAGCTCATGATTGCATTCTCTTGTCCATAATCTTCAAGAACATGTAGTAAATTAATTAACCATCATCCCTATGACAGCTGAAGCTCTTGATGGGTGACCATCGAAGAACATCATTGCCAGCAGATGAGTCAGCTGACAAGGGTTTGTTTTAGCTTTAGAACGGACCAGTGTTCTCAGTCACAGTTCAACTCACACACTGTGAATGATGTCCCTCTGTTATCCAGCAACAGGCAACACAAAAGACAGAAGGCCTATTTCACAACTGCAGCAAGGCTAGATCTTGTGGTTTATTCAGCAGATCATCACATAGGCTGGTTGTTATATTCTTTTTATCCTTTAGTAATAGCTACTGGTGTCTTCAAAACTGATTCAAAATACCTTGAACCAACGTTAAAACAATACTATGTATAGATCATGTTGAAAGTGGCTAAAGTCTTCAAAAATAACACCCTTTTTTACTACACAAACTTCTACAAACTGGACCTTAGGTGGTTTTCTGTACTCTCTGTGTGTGTAAACATCAGTGCCACAAGATTTCTAAACCCTAACTCAATTCTCTAAATGACAGAAATACAGAAGTTTAACATGTATAGTAAAGCAGCATCACAGTGCCTTTTTTGTTAGTTTGGTTGTGTAATCAAGAAAAGAAGATTGGAAATCAAACAATGAGACAACCATTGCTGTAGAGGTTTAATTCCATAACTCAGCCTCAATTTCAAGGTATTTGCACCCACAGTGTGGGAATATTTACTTTTCAGTCTCACAATTTTATGTCTCAAAAATGTATTTGGGAAAGGAAAAAAAGAAACTCAAAAGGCATAATACCAACACACTTAGCGATGAATCTTCCACACTAAACTAGAGATGTTCCGATACCTTTTTTTCCTCCCGATACAGATTCCGATACTTGTGCTATCAGTATCGGCCGATACCACTATATTATAAAACAAATGTCATATTACACCTGCATGGCTGCGATATGATTAGCATTGTGATAAGGCTTGGCTCAGGACAAACTCTTTGTACAACATGAATGAACATAGCGAACAGAAGCCATTTATCTTCAGAGGCAAGTCTTGCTGGTGGGAGAATCCAGTGTGGAATACTGCCACACCGCTGACATCATTAAAATTAGCTCTTTGTCTAACCTTGTCTAACTGTCTATAACAGTAGGCTGCAGACTGCTGCACAGTGCAACTGTTTTAAGAACAACAGAGAATAACTATGTCAGAGCTAATAAAGCTAATCAGTAAATATACTTATTTTCATAAATTATGTGGTATCAAATTGCTACCTGAACTCCAGTACTTGCCGATACCGATACCAGAATTTGGGCTGGTATCTGAGGCATTTCCGATGCAGGTATCGGAACAACTCTACACTAAACCACTGTCTGAAGTCTACGGCAGACAGATGACACCAGATGTATGGCTTCTTCCCTGGTGATGGCCTTGACAGGCCTGGTATTTGGCCACTTTGCTCATGCTGAGCATAAAAAGTGGCTGTCCAAATGCTCTTGCCAAAATCATTTGCTACAAAACATGTTATCTCTGCTGATATGTACAAAAAATGTACAAGAGGCCTAATAAATCAATTAAATAAATCTTTATCATTTTAAATTCTATCAATATTGTAAAAACATGCAGCAGATATTAAGAAAACAGATTATGTAAGTTGCCCCCTAGTCTAGTAAGGCTAGCCTGGGAGAAAGGGGACTAGAATGAGATTAGCCATTAGCCGTTCAAAACAAGCTCTGAGCAATGCTGTGGAGGCTCAAGCATGTTCCAGCGTTAATCTGCATGGTAATGTTCACAGGCCCAAACGAGGCCAGGACACCCGGCCCACTGGATTAATCTATACAGACCTTCTTAAACAGAGATTACAAATTCTAATTAAACAAATTTATCCAAATCACATTCAAACTATTTGTCGACATGATACTAACAGAACCAGGTTTTCTTAATGACCTTTGACAATGTAAGGCCTCCACTTTTCTAAGGATAGGGGTGAGGACACAAAGCAAAAAGGTGTGGTCTTCTCCAAAGTTAGCGTATGTTAAAGCACAACTCAAGAGCGGTTATATAAAAATGGGTGTGTCCAGTGAGGCACTGTTTCAAGTCCTAATTAACAGAAGTTTGGTCTTAAACTGAATTAAGTTGAGACCATAATCATACCTGCAGCTTCTAGTAGAGCTTCGAGTCGGGCCTGTGTCTCTGGATCAACAGTCCTCAAATCGACTCCATCTGTGGCGCTGGACAAAAGCAACTCTGACGCTGTCTTCATAATGGGGTTATCCAGGTCCTCCTGGTCCAAAATGAATGATTCCACCTTAGAGAAAGAGACAGGGGGAGAGAGAAAAAGGTCAGAGATTCATTTTAACTCATTTGGCTGCTTTAAAAGCCAACTCGAATATCATTTGATTTAACACTGTATTTGACTAGCAGGATAATATTTATAAACCTGGAAACCTGGGCCAAATAAAACGGCCATCAATATATAACTCACTGCTTAAAAAGCCTTATTGAGAGAAATGCTAACAACACAGGCCCTAATGAAAACAATTATAGCTTACATTATTGTCAATGTTAACAGTAATAAATGTGTAACAAATGTATCATCTACAAAAAGACCTGGAATGTGGCACTTATTTATTTAGGATTTCTCTCAGCAGAGGAAGAGCAAAAAGGTGCACAGGGATAAGAGAGCATGGGAAGTGTAATGGTGAGGAATTATAACCTCTGCACACAGCGAGAGTCAGCTAAGAGTCAGCGGCAGCACCAGACTCATACCTGAGCACTGGCACAAACGTGGTCAGCATGTACTGCAGTTCATGTAGTTTATTCAGCAAAATAAAAGACACAAATGAGCGATAAATTCAACAAACCTAACAAGATTTTGTGTAGCTGCATAATTATGAAAATAAAATGTGTTTTTCCACTGGCTAATATACCGTACTTCTAAATCATGACTAAAAAAACAGGAGGACAGGCAAAAAGCCATCAACATGACTTGTTTACATTTATTCAGATTTAGGGTAATAGCTGGCTATTTGTGTTCACATGGGACATGTGGAACATATTTTTAAGTACACACAGGTGGACCAAATCTCACAGCTAGTTTCACAACTTCATCCAATATTTCCACATAATCCTCCAATAAGTGTTACCAGTACACTAATCGACAAGAATAGATCTGTACAGAGGCCAAATTATAATTTTGGGCCATTTATTTTCAATATTAACTCCTATTTAATATTTAAACTACACTTTGTAAAAAAAATCTTGTGTTAGATTTCATCTTCAAGGAGATACTGACCCTTATGTTAAGGACTGATTCAAACAATGTTTGTCCTTATGTCGTGTATAAGGCAATAACTTGTCTTAACGGTGCAAACATTGCAAACAGCCTAAACAAACAGACTACCTTTGGAGGTGTGACTCTAAAATAAGACAAGCTGGATGAATCAAAGACCAGTGATTCAACAGTTTGCAAACCAGCCTCTTCTTAAAGTTAAAGGAGTAACAACAATATCTGTGTTTGTCCTTACATAAACTGCAGCAGGCTTTCAGGGTCTAGCTCAGAGAACCAATGTTGGGGAGAGAGTAAACATTCAGCAATTAGGAGGAATTCAGCTATACCCTAGGACCACAGAGCACAACAGCACATGGGAGCTGTAGTTCTACAGAGGCCTTTATAATCAACAATGGATAACAGTCTTCACTATTAATGAACTACATTTCCCAGAGTGTTGGTATCCACAGAGCTGGAAAGGCCTAGAATGGCATCTGCTTAATCCTGGGGCTCAGATTTTAGCCACTGCCCAGAGCACCAAGTTCAGCATTGGAGTGAACCACCAAAACAAATGCTCCTTATCTGCCTTCTACCGTATACTGGCTGAGAGAAAACGTGGCAAAGACGCCATATGTTTGCAGTCGGATTCAATTGGTTGCCTGAGGTATAACCGACAAATCTGATAATTTTTTTCTTTCTCCACTGCAAGAGTGATGCTCAGACAAAAACAGTCAGATTACACTGACAGCGGTGTCAGCTGACATCCTTATTTGACTGTCATGACTACAGCGTTTCGGCCTGATAATCCTTCGGTCAGTTGTTGTTAGTAAAGTATAGTAGAGACAGCTCAACAGGTTAAGTCCAATGGTCAGGTGCTGATACTTTCCACAACACATAAGTATTAGATAACAGTATTTCTTTGCACTAAATTCTAAACAACTTTTATTGGTATTATGCACATGTCAAATTGCAGAACTTTGACAGATTTGTCCAAATCACATATTTTACCATGTTACAGTCAAACAACTTCCAGTCCTGGATCTGCTGTTTTTATATAGTATAATAAAGTCAATTACATGACAATAGTGTCACTAGGAAGTGTAATATTTTAAGCAACCCTGCTCACATTAACCAAGGTATACAGTAATAACATGACATGGCACTTGTTGAGTTTTTTTTTCCTTCTCTCTCTCTGTTTTTTTTTTTTACAAAACCCATTGAAGGTGAAGGATATTAAATTTGTGCTGAGGAATCAAATCTTATTTAAAATGAAAATCTCAGCTAATTAAAAAACGTCTACAGTTTGTTTAGCCGAAATGATGAGATGCCATCACACCTGTCCCCGTGTGTGACATGGAAAGTTGGACACTTAACAACATGAATTCAAGCTGCTCTCCAATACGACGAGACAAATCAAGTTGACAGTGGTGGTATCCAGAGAGCCTCCGAGGCTAAAGATAAAAATAAAAATAAAACCAACCTGCTTATTAAACAGAACCAAATGTGGACAATTAGAGTTGTTCTGTTTCAGCAAACACAATCTAAATAGATAGAAAAGTTAGCCAGGGGACGATCAGAGTTAATTTACATGATTTGGAAAAGTGACGTAATTGCACCACAACTGTGAAATGGCAGGTATTAGCTAGCCCTATACGTCCGTGGGTTTGTGGACATCTTCCATTTGGCGTGGCTGGAAAGCTGTTGGAAGACTGCGAACTTGTGATGGGTGTTGCGAGACGACAGCACCAAACGAGGCCGTCGTCGCTTCCACCCGAACTAGGCCTTGGCCACAGCCTGCGCTGCATAAATAAAACATTTCAGCCGGTTGGAGTGAATAACTGCCCTTGTCTCACCAAACATTGTCGACATCGAACTGTCCAGAAGCATCTGAACTGACAAGATGTGCTATTCCATTACAGTGCTGGTTAATTTTACGTAATTTCAGCGGCCTGGGAGGGGGTGGTTGCCAAATGCGAGCTAATGCGTTAGCTAGCAGCCAGCTCGCGCTAGAAGAGGAATGTTCTCTGGTTAGGCTTAGCTAACTAGCTTAGCGTTGCTACCTCTGAAACCTCGTCTTCGTCGCTGCCGGATCCAGGACCCGATGAGAGGACGGCCGCGGCCGCTAGTTTGAAATCCAGTCTTTCTGCAGCAGGTCCGCCTGGTTCGCCGTATAAACGTACTTTCTTCCCACCTACACCAATTCCAATGCCCCCTAGTCCGACTCCTCCTGGTGTCGCTCCTACCCCCATCCCTGCCACTGGGGAGCGAGGAGTCACCGAGTCAATCTCGTCCTCGAAGCCGTCCGTCAGCATTGCCGTCCCGGCTACTGCATCCTGCATACTTATATTCACGATACGTGTGTTAACGAGCTAGTTGTTGACTTATACGTCCGTCCAGGTGCTTTCTTTGAAGATATTTGCTTGATTTTACTTCAGGGAATCCAGAAACTCTCCCGAAGCGAGGGTTGAGGAGGATCTCTTTCCCCCAGCCATTAACTTTCTAACAACCTAACCCGATACGCACTGTTTCTCAGAAAGACCGCCTCTGCAAGGAATCCTAATAATGCTATTGGCTTAGCAGTAAAAAGTTCTGTTTTCAATTGGTCGAAATTTATGCTCGTCAAACATGAGACCGCAACGTCATGTTAGGTTTACCAATATCACGAGGCTGTAGAACGAACGTCAAGACATGACATGGTAGGCCAACTTAACTAGTTGCTAGTTTTAATAGTCTAATTTAAACTTAGTATGGGGAAAACATACATAGAAAGATACGTTGGAGATGTATCTGTACGTTCTTTAAAATCTAAACTCGTATTTAAAATAATTTTACATTACATAATGACTGTAAGGGTATAACTGACTAATTCAATGTGATGCAATATATATTGCTATGCATACATTAGATGCTTAGATATCTGCATTTAATTTTCCGCAAATAAG
>JBBDHI010000007.1:24029599-24060684 GCA_037177115.1 Craterocephalus stercusmuscarum
AAAAAAAAACTCATAATTTGAAAGATTAGCTTAATTTCTGTTTGAGGTTTGTAGAACTGTCATCAACATAAGGTATCTCAACACTATGAACCATGATAGCAGTTGTTCCAGAATACAACTCCCTAAATTTTGCTTTTGCTCAACAAAGATCTTAAAATATTATTACTTTTTACTTGTAATTGTTATTCAAATAATAATTTTGGTAGAAAGAGTAAAATATTTTACTGGAATAAAAGTAGAAATTCAGAATTAGCATGACCTCAGGAAGAAGGAATTCAGAATTTAAAAAGTGCAATAAACATAGTTTTCATGAGTAAAAGTAAGACTATATATTGATTATATCCAGCTGTATCTAAAACGCTATAAACACAGCTAATAACAAAATGATAACGTCGAATTAAGGAACCAGTAATTGGTAAATTGTACATACTTAAGTAACTTGAGTTTATGTAGTTATTTTTTTTCTAACTCTAGACATACAAAGTATCATTACATGAGCTGGTCACTGTCACAATCATAAAACTTGCCTAGTAGGCCTTGTTCCTTAACACTTAAAACATTATCAAAGAGCTTATGACATGTTCTTTAAGAGGTGTAAACTTCTGTAAAACATCGGTTTTGGCAAGTTTAACATTTTATGTTTGGTGCTCCATCTGGCCAAACTATAGCTGTTTTTTATCCTTTTATGATGAGGACCTTTAACTGGTTACTAAAACCAGCACGTGTTACTTATTTTTAATATTCTGGTTTTCACAGCACAATAAGGGAAGACTATCATAACTGTGCTACTGTTACAAATTCCACAAAAAAACAGAGTTAAATAAAACATGGTTCATTAAATGAAGTCTGAAGGGTCAAGTATTGTTTTGTTTTTCATTGTTTTGTTGTCATGTATTGTAATATTTTGTCAGAGTTGGCCTGCTAAATACATAACAAAACCACCTTCTACACACATCGGCGCGCACACGCACACACAAAAAGGTAAAGGTTGTTGGCAACTGCAAATAGGATTATTCTGATTTGTAGGCCAGGAGATGCTGCTACCAGGCCCGGCCATGAATGTATAATACATCCATGGCCGGGCCAGACAGCCTCGGGCAGCTACGTCATTAATTCAGGGCGTGAACGCAGGACGGTCGGAGGCGTTCGGTTATTTAGCCGGGATTGCCAGGTATACGAAAAACCATCAATTTGTGTATTTTAAAAATGTATTAAACACTTCCCAATGTTAGATTTTTAAAAATAGATATTTAACTTATTTTCATCACATCCAAAACACAATGGCGTGACTTGATCATATAGAAATGTATTATATCGTAATGTTACGCACAGACCAAGCGCCCATTTATAGTTCCTGAATGGGGGATGTCTTAGGAAACTTGGCAACACAGTCTACGGTTTCAGCTGCATCACATAGGTCCTATCATACAAACTCCGGCGTGTTACATTTTTGCTCGACCAGGTAAATACACAAATTTACTTGTAGTTTACCTTGAGATATTCACACTAAAACGATAGCTTGTTTAATGTTAACTGGGCAACAAATAGGCAACTTTGTATATTATCCTTTTCCTGTAACACTGCACAATTTGTTAACGATGTTAGCTTAACGGCTAACAGTCAATGCTAAGAATATGGCGAAGGCTAAAAAGGCCGCTTTTGTTCTTGTATCCGGGTGCGGTAGAGAGCGTGCTGGAGGCCACGCGCCATTTCCCAAAAGAATACAGTTATTGGCATTTTCACAGAAATGTTGTTTTTACAAACTCTTTTATATTCCTCATAATACATAGCCTTCAGAGATTTTGTCGAATAAAGTTGGTTACACATTGTGTGTCGCTAGCGGTTAACGATTCTTGTAGTGGAATGGCTCTCTGTTACGATGAGCTGAAAATAAGGCATTTACAGCCTTTTAGTATGAGCTCTATATTCCCAAACAAAACTATTGCGAGGGAAAAAGCTAAAATAAGATATATGATTTAATTTGCACCAGTTGGTGTGCTAAAATGGTCTCAAGATGGCGCTGTTACCTAACCGTTGGCCACGTTTAGTGTTCACGAGACTGATTTTACTCTCTCCAAACCTAGAAAAGAAACTTATTGTTTGCTATTGGTCACATAACCATTAAAAATGGAAATACTTACAACACTCAGATTCAGTTTGTACAAATAAATGAATAAATAATACGCTGACAACTGTGGCAAAGTGGTTCACTTTAGTTAATCTAAAATACAGGTTAATACCAAATATTATTATTATACAGTATGAATATGTGGACGATTTACTTGCATATGAATCAGATGTAAAAGGTACTTTAATGTTAAAAGTTGTTCCTCATGCTAAAACTGTGTGTATGAGGGAGAGAGAGAGAGAAATAGAAGGTATTTTAACGTTATAAGTAGTAGAATAATAAATATACTTTTTGGATTTGTGACTGAAGATCACCTGTATTTAACTATGCATTTTCACACTGAAATATATCCTCATGGTCTCACCCATCTGCAGGTATCGTGACCAGTCATGGCTGATGAAGGATATGTTGTGCGAATCAGGGGTCTTCCTTGGTCCTGTTCAGTGGATGAAGTTCAGAGATTTTTCTCAGGTGTGTAGACTAGAAGTTTCCCCCTTATACTTTTTTGTCAATATTCCAATATGACTTACTGATTCAGATTTTGTTTATAAGAAGTCTTTAAGCTTTCTTCATTAAAAGAATTATTGGTTAGGACGTCTTGCACAAAAAATGACAGAGGACTCTGGTTTTGGTTTCAGACTTTGTAGCTGTACAACAGCTGCATATAAAACCCAGTCCAGTACACACCAAGAACCAATGAAAATTGATGTTACCTCGTTGGATAGGTTAACCATAATTAAACATAAGTGTCATACAGCAAAGCTTTTCATTTGAGTTCTAGACATAGAAATTTCGTTGTGTGAATTATTGATTACGCTGATAACCAGTAAGCATTATATTTTGTTTACTTAGGAATTGGTGCTTTAAGATTATTTTAAAACTGGCTATAAAATAAGTAAAATTTACATTTGAAAAAAACACATTTTTCAGGATGTAAAATTCTTAACAATGGAGGCGGAATCCACTTCACCTACACAAGAGAGGGGCGCCCCAGCGGAGAGGCTTTTGTGGAAATGGAGACAGAAGATGACCTGAAGATTGCAGTGAAGAAGGACAGAGAAACTATGGGTCACAGATACGTAGAGGGTGTGTACAACAGCAGACAAAATGTCAAGTGCCTTCACTTGTACTGCAGTTGTTTGTGCTTCAAGCTGTGATAACAAATGTTTTGTTTTTTTTCCTGTAATGCAGTGTTTAAATCCAACAATGTTGAGATGGATTGGGTTATGAAGCACACTGGCCCAAATTGCCCAGAGACAGCAGGAGATGGGCTTGTGCGACTCCGAGGCCTTCCCTTTGGCTGCAGCAAGGAGGAGATTGTTCAGTTTTTCTCAGGTAATAACTTTCCTGTCATTGATTAATTGCCAGTCCCTTTAGCGTTTGTAATCGTAAACTTTTTTCTCCATCTTTCTCGTTAATTTTTCTTACCAAAACCGAGTAGTTGTCGCCTCTGAAGTACAAAGAAGACTGTGCTGTTGAGGATGATAAGCCACAGTACAATGTCATTTAAGGATTCAAAATTTTATTTATTATTTTTGGATTAGTAATCTGTGACGGATGATGCCCAAAGAAGGAATGCCGTTTAAATTAAAGCTGAATTGTTTTTTGGTGATCTTTTTTTTTTCCAAGGGCAGGAGTCTGTTCGTAAATTTCCTTTCTCATCTTTATACATCGCATCCATCTTGAGCCCACATTCTTTTTTTTTTTCTTTTTTTTCTTTTTTCTTTTTTTTGTCTCCCCTTTTAAACTGGGTCTGATGATTCCGTGTTACCTTTCTAAGCTGTTTCTAATGATGATACACTAATGATGGAATGGGTGTCCCTTGTCACTGGTATAACCTCTTTCTCATACCCCCGTGTCATTTCTTTTCCCACATTTCCTCACGCCCTCGTTTCTTCAACACATTTTTCTTAAATGCAGCTCACACCACATTTTAAAGTGGCACCTAATGGGCAAACAGTAATTTTACTCATGTCATCCTCCAAAATCTTGTTCTCTCTCTCCATCAACACACCGATACAAGCCTGGTGTCCCACATAGTGCCCTTTTCCATATTCTTCCTCTATCCTGTCATTTCTGCTTTATCCCCAGAATACAGTAAATGTAACTCCTTTAAATGGCCAGTTCAAGACTGAACTGGTTTATGTGTGATGTATAGAGTTTTCCATAAGTTTTTCTAACTCTCTTTAGAGAAAGTTCTCTGTGATTGGGCATGTGATTTAATATGTCCCCTGCTGGGGTTATCTGTCCTTGGGTTGAAGGGTTGGAAATCGTGCCAAATGGGATAACATTGCCGGTGGACATCCAGGGGAGGAGTACGGGGGAGGCCTTCGTGCAGTTTGCTTCACAGGATATAGCTGAAAAGGCTCTAAAGAAACACAAGGAAAGAATAGGGCACAGGTGGGGATGGTTGGTTGGTTGGCTGGATAAGTTGCTTTTCTTATGGTGTGCACCTTCAACATCTGAACCAAATGCAAACCTAACACCACACTAAGTATATTTGTAATATTCACCACTCACAAATACTGTTAGATCCACATTTACCATACATTCACAATGTTCTGTGGGTAGAGTAGTGCTTGGGCACCATTCAGTGATGTGAGACGAGTCCTGAATTGGAGTTGATAAATTGTAAGAACAAATGGTGTCTCAGCACTAAAATGAGTCCAGGTTGATAGATGGTAAGGAGTCTCCCTGGTGGTAAAATCAGAGGGTCATTGTACACAAGGATTTGGAGCCCACTGTCACAGGTAATGCTTAGTGGGTTGCAGTAGGGCTGGAGCTGTCTCTGACCCTTAAACACCAGGACACTGGCTGTCATGGAATGGACAAAAATATGCATCAGATCTTCATTTTGCCTCAGGTAACCATAAGAAAAGTTCAAAGTTACCAAGGCCCTTGTTGAATTGGACAGTTCCTTTTTATTTTTCTATGCAGTAAAATCTTTTTTTTTTAATCTACTTTACAAGTATTGAGTACTCGTAGATATTACTACCAATGGACTACACCATGACAGCATCTGCATAGCCCAGTATTAAGCAAATGAAGTTTTCATCCCTTACTCATTCCCTAAGTGCATTATTTTTATGATCATAGGTACATTGAGATCTTCAAGAGTAGCCGCGCTGAGGTGCGGACTCATTACGAACCCCAGCGGAAGCCAATGGGTATGCAGAGACCAGGGCCCTACGACCGTCCGTCTGGTGGTCGCGGCTACAACATGATGGGCAGAGGGGGATCCTATGACAGGATGCGCCGAGGAGGCTATGGAGGAGGTGAGCGCAGGTGGAAAGCAGAAAGGTGGAAATCTGGTTTTAGTGGTCTTAACCTGCGCCCTTAGCTCGTGCTAGCGCTGCATAAACGAACTAATAAGATTAGGATGTAAAGTCTCAGTAAGACCTTCTTGTGTTAATCTCATTGTATATACAGGTGTGTCAGATGGAAGGTATGGC
Organism: Craterocephalus stercusmuscarum; assembly: GCA_037177115.1. Classification (NCBI taxonomy): domain Eukaryota; kingdom Metazoa; phylum Chordata; class Actinopteri; order Atheriniformes; family Atherinidae; genus Craterocephalus; species Craterocephalus stercusmuscarum. Next base: position 24,035,180 of record JBBDHI010000007.1, read on the forward strand.
GATGGCGGTTCTTCCTTCCAGAGCACGACAGGCCACTGTGTTCACATGAGGGGCCTGCCATACAGAGCTACAGAGACAGACATCTACAATGTAAGATGTAGACGGATCACAGAAATGCGGCCTTTTCCCTGACTGGTGCACATGTCAGAGCTTTAGCAGAAGTGTGTGTGTGATGAGTCCTGTGTTTTCCTCTAAGTTCTTCTCTCCACTGAATCCTGTCCGGGTCCATATTGAGATCGGCCCAGACGGACGGGTAACCGGGGAGGCAGATGTAGAGTTTGCAACACACGAAGATGCTGTGGCAGCCATGTCCAAAGACAAAGCGAACATGCGTGAGTTTGCTTTGGGTCCACACTCTGGAATAGCTAACTACAGCTTTGTAAATATGAACAATCATAGTGGTTTGTTTTTCCCTCAGAGCACCGATATGTGGAGCTGTTCCTAAACTCAACAGCAGGTGGTAGTAACGGAGCCTATGGCAGCCAAATGATGGGTGGCATGGGTAAGCATGGATGTAGAAGGCATAAAGTTGTGTACAGACAGACATGGGCATCTAAAAAGCAGCATCATCTTAGAAGAACCTGTGTTGAACTGTTGAAAATGTGTCTTCTACAGGGAACCAATCATCTTACAGCGGTGGCCAGCTGAGCTCAGGATACTCTGGGGGGTACAGCAGCCAAGGAAATATGGGCGGCTACAGTGACTATAGTGAGTGTCAGCTCTGTTGCAATTTATTAGTTTTGCCAAAAAAAAGCTTTTTTCTCTGTTTCTGCTCATTTTCCTCCTTCTATCCACTGGGAGGTCAGTGTATTTTCTCCTCTTCACTTTTTGCATTTCTTCACCAGTTAGGAAACAGCTTAGAGGTGAATTAGAGGAGCCTTTATGAGCGCAGAGAAACATTTTTCCAGCACATCAATTACATTTCAAGCAGAATGTTTCTTTAGCTGAAAGAAAAATTTATCTGAGTGAACAGAAAATTTTGTCCTCACTATTTATTTTTGCTTAGTCTGAGAAAAGCTGCACACAGTGCAGGATATGTGCTCAGTTCTGTCAATACTCACTCAACCTGATGTAGGGCTCTGAATGCGCCATAATTACAACCAATCACAAGCCTTGTATAGAGTCATCCTGATTGTGTGCTTCGCAGCCTTCTGACAACACTGTAAAAGGTGGTATAAGTCATATTATGTGTTTTGGTAGGTTTTATATTTCTATATAATTTTATTAAGATACAGATAAAATTTGACTCTATAAAATGATATAAAACCTACCAAACATGTAAGATGACTAATATACCATCGACATCAGATACCACCTTTTACAGTGTTGTCGGGAGGTGGCTAAGAATCCAATCAGGATGACTCTATCCAAGGCCTTTGATAGGGTGGAATTGTGTCATTCATAGCCCTACATAAAGTTGAGCGAGCACATTGACAGAACTGAGCACACTACCTGTACTACGAGCATGAGCACAGCTTGTGTCGGTGAGCAGATGAAGGAAACGGGAATCATTTTATCAGCGTGTCTCCACGATGGGAACAAGCAGAAATCATTTTTGCTCACTCAGATTAATTTTTTTTTCAGGTAAAGAAAAATTCAGCTGGATATATATTTGATGTGCCCGCAAAAGTTTGTCTGCACTCAGAACGGCTCTGTGCTCGCTCAAGAATGAGACAAAACACTGTATACATGGCAACTCGGATATAAATTTAGTAATTTTTAAATCAATTACTCTGAACATGAGTTCAATGAAAATTTAACTCCTTCTTAAATATCCTTTACCATCAGCCCGGGCTTCTTTTGACCCATGATTTGAAAGCTCTGCACTTTTGATTATCTCATTCAAAATCAGTAGGTGTTGTTTCTAATAGATTTTCTAGTTTTTATTATATTTAAAAAAGAAATTCAGAAAAATGCTGGTTTTTCAACAACAAGCACCTAGGGCTGGGCAATAAATCGATTTTATCGATTCATTCGAATTTACTGTTTGAGGATTTAATTTTTTGAAAATTGAGATTTCCCTCCAACCCCACCTGTACAACAGTATGTGTGAAAGTTATGTTTTTATTGTTTACAGTTTTGTCACATTTACTGCCAGCTTGTTTTATAAGTTTGTTTCACAACTTAAATAGCTGCACTTTGAATTTAGGTCAACTCCCTGAATGGGTGTTTGAAATAAAAGCATGTTTTCCCATTAAATCGAATATTTTTGATTTGTTTTAAAGAAAAAGACAGATGGAAAATTGGAATTGGTTTTAAAAAATCAGAGATTTTATTTTTTGGCTATATCGCCCAGCCATACAAGCATCACAGATGAGCTCTGACTGACACTGAGATCCTGGCAAGTTGCATGCTGTCGGTTTCTGAAATGAACTCTTTGGTCCTATATTGTGTATTCTCTCTCTCTTGTTAGGTAACCAGGGCGGAATGGGAAGCAGTTACTATGGAGGCGGTGGTGGCGGAGGAAGCAGGGGCTCAATGAATGGACTTGGTGGGGGATGGGGAATGTAGGCCTTTTTGTTTTTGTTATTTCCTTCCCTTCATTTGATGTTTTTTAACTCAGCATTTTGCTGCAAAGACTGGAAATGTCGCCTTGTAAACATAGAATAGTCAGGTGAGGTTGGGAAAAGGGGTGGTAGGATTTGTAACTTTTTTTTTTCTTTTTTAAGTGGATGAACTTCAGAGAGAAGTGAGATCTGTTGTCAGAAGTGTTGTCTTCCCCATTCCCCACAGATTGGGTACATAACGGATACCGTACTTTAAATTTCCATGTCCCAGAAGTGTGCCGTTCTGTTATTGTTCTCCAAGCACCGTTTTCTCAATGTTAACACTTTTCTGCTGGTGGATTTAACAAGTTTCCAAGTGTGAGTGCATGAGCAGAAAAATTACAAATGTCTGATATCTTCTGTTGTTTTACACCTAATTTCTGCTTAATGTTTAGCCTGTGTTTTTTTTTTTTTTTTTAAGTTTCCAGTTAAGACGTTACTCTGAATTTGACACTTCACATGGTCTGAGTGCGTTTTGTTTTCTACAGTTTTGACTGTTGGAGCAGCTGTGAATGAGGGCTGCATCAAGAGCAAATGAATCCTAAATCTGTTGCCATTGGAAGTTTTTACCGCTTCAAATGCTATTTGTATTTCCTGTGCACAAAGTGAATAAACTAGTCTGGAATATCTAATTGAAACAAGAACTGGAAAAACAGGAGACTTTTATTCATGTATCAAATAACAAGATTGGGGAGGGGGGTGTTGCTATTTCCAAATTCTGGAAATGACTGTAGCATGTACAGACACAAAACCTTTATATAATACATTCTAAAATAGCTAACCTTTACCTACATTCTACAGTCATTTACAAACTTCAGCTGGGATTATAGCGCTTTAAAAAATCCAAGTTAATATCAAAACAAAATACTTGTGTTCTCTAAAAACCAGCTACCAAAAGATCCTCAGCAAAAGTTGAAAACCAATAGTAATCTGTGTGACCTCAAACCCACATCCATTATTTTGAATTAGAAAAGTCACAATGAGTAGTCAGGTTTATGAAGATTAATCAACAAGCATTAGTAAGTAGCTACAAAAGACTGACATGTAAAACTTATTCAGTGTTTTTGCAAAATCACATCTGTAGCATCAATTAGCTCATTGTGTCCGTGTTGGAAAGGCGGCCATCGTTTTCCACATCTCATTTACCTGAATTTCAGGTAACACCAAACCAGGTTTGATGATATGCATCATTAACTTAAGCATTTCTAATCATCGTGGTTGAGTTTATGCAGGGTTTAAAAGCAGTTGCAGAAACATTTACACTGGTGGAGTGTTGTCAGGAACCTGTGGAGGAGCTTCTCTGCAGCAGGAGCGAGTGGCACATGTCGCACACCCGCACGGGCCGGGGATACGAGGGTAAGGCCAGCTCATTACCGGAGCAACTGTTGCAGTAGATGTCTCCGCAGTTTCTACAGTGGTGCTGCAAACAAACTCTTCGTTAAAACAATGGCGATGCAAAGCTAAAAGCACCAAAGAGAAGAAAGCCAACCTTTCTGCGTGAGATGGAGAACTCCTTCTGGCATTGCTTGCATTGAGTGGCTTCATCATCTTTCAGCCAGGCGTGGCCCTGGAGCAGAGAACATACAAGTTAGAACTTATCAAGATTCCCCTTTGAAATTTAGCTTCAATAAAACGCACTTACCTTTAGGGCCTTGTTGACCTCCTTAAAGTCTTCCATCTTGAGTTTAGACCTTCGATAAATGATTAAAACACTGTAAAAATCTTGTGTAAACAGATTTTCTTTAAATAATTATAATGCAGAGAAATACTGACTGGCTGAGGTGCAGTCCCATCTCCTGTAGTGCCTGCTCCTGCTGCTCACACCTCTGCTGCAGCTGCTGCTTCTCCTTCTTCATATCCTGTAGCTCCTTCACCAGGAAGCAAAGAAAATATTAATTTATAAGATTATGAAGTATTTGTACTGCGCATGAACGGCTAAGATAGGATAAAATATTTGCTAGTTGTTCCACGGTTACATTTTGAGAATACATGGTGTTTTTGTACATGCAGTTGTGCGTCTCTGCTTGCATAATGCAGTTACTTCCCGGGTTAACTGACCGTGTGCAGCCCCTGCAGCTGCTGCAGCTGAGTGCGAAGTTCTGTGCTGTTGTCCTGTTCCCGTTGCAGAACTTTCTGCAAGCTTTGCCTCTGTTCTCTCTCAGCACGCAGATCATTCTCCAAACCCAGCCTGTGCAGAGAGGAGACGTCATTTCCCAGCTTGCTTTAAAATACTCACAGAACTGCTTGTTCAAAAGCCTAAAAAAGATAAAAACTGCACCATGGACTCCAGTATATACAGCATTAATTATGCACTGCAGACCAAACATTTACCAGACATGACATGGAATCTGCTTTAGGTTTTTTTTTACTTAAATTCTGTCTTCAGAGCTGGAATTCACTTGTGACTGAAGCAAAGTAAAGTGGAGTGCACAAGTCTGCTAATTACAGCAGGTGCATCTTATAATTAGCAGAGGTGCTTAAGCAAAGACTGTAAACTTAATCTACTGAATTACCGTGGATCAGCTCTTCTGTGAAATGCTTTTTTTGTTTGCCTCTTCCATTTATGTTATGCCATTTCCACTGAGTGGTACAGGTCGGTACGGTCGGGGACGCTATTATGAGTGTTTGCACTGTAAAAGCGTCCCATATACGGGGACCAAACCGTACCATTTTTGGCCCCTCATCAGTTGTGGGTCCAAAAATGGTATTGTACAGTTAAAGGAATACTCCGCCCTCAGAATGTTGTGCCTTGATTTTCTACTCACCCTCATGCTGATTAACACTCTGGAACACTTTCTTGATATTCATCATGTAGCCAGAGATATGGGGAGGTTTTCATTTTGCCTCAGTTCAGCTACAATAATGTACACATCATTCTGAGGGTGAAGTATTCCTTTAAGGCGGAGCTACTGGGGTCACAAAATAAAATGCATTGATTGGTGGATGTGGTCGGCTCTCGAGCTTCAATGCTTCGTCCCACAGTTGGTGATGAATTTATGTAAAATAACGTTAATAGAGACTTATAGTATCTCATGTTGTTTTGGCTTTATGTGTGTTGGCGTTGTGCGAGTATGATGCCACACTTGGCATTTTGTGAAACCCCGCTTGCACTGGAAATACTTTCCTGATGGGCTGGACCACACCGAACCATACTAATCGGTGTCGTACCCCACAGTGGAAACAAGGCTTCATTTCTGCCCAAACACCTCTCACTCAAAGAAAAGAGTTCTTTACAGATACTGTTTGGATCCACCCCCCCTCCCTCCCAGTGTGTGTGTCTCAACCTGAGTGTGTCCAGGTCTGTCAGCTGTTTCTGCAAAGCATCTACTTTTCCTTCCAGCTCCACCTTCATGTCCTGGTCTGACTGGTCACTCCGTTTCCGCTCCCGCTCTGAGTTCTGTAGTCTAAGAAAACACAACATCATCTCAGCGTATAGATCTTAACTCAAAAATAAAAAACAAGCCCAAACTGCATACCTCTGCTCTAGTTCCACCATGACTTTCTCCATTTCATCCATCCTCTGCTCAAGCTGCACAGCCTCTGCCTGCTTTTGTTCAGCTTGTCGTTGTGACGCCTTGTTAACAGAAACAAGTGGTATTTAAACCATTCTGTGTTTGTGTGTGGGAGAAAAAAAAACCCTCTCAGTCTACCTGAGCTTTGTCAAACATTTGCAAGTTAAGAGTCTTGACTTGGTCCAGCTGGAGTCGTAAGGCTGCCAGCGTGTCTTGTTTCTCATGGGTGTCCTTCTCCAGCAGCTTCATGGCCACCTCCATCTCCTGTTTCAAGCCCACCTGCAGCTCAAGTTCCCGCTCCAGCTCCTGATAATATCCAGACAAGTGTGAGATAAAAATGTATTTAATAGTCCACAAAGTCAAAACATAATGCAATGAGTATAACACAACATTATGAAATAAACAGAACTAAGTTCATTTCTATAACATACTAATAAAAGATTATGCACCATAATTATGACTTATACATTTTAATTTTTTTTACATTCATTTAATACTTTTTTGAATATTTTTTATAAACATAAGAACAATAAAATGTCTATATCACTTGCTCAAAAATTAAGATTTTGTGTTTCATTTGTGTTGTCTGTCGGCAGGATTTCCTATTAGTTCATTCAGGTTCTGCTTATTTTTGAGATTTCACTTGCATTTTGTCGATTACATCACAATGCACCACCGTGCCCTTTACGTCTTCTAGCCCCCACCCAAACAAAGCCTTAAACATCACCAACAACAATGGATACAAATCCATTTTCCTTCCCTTTTTTCTAAAAATTCAGTCAGTTTTTTTGGAAGGACACCCATTGAAAAGACATTATCCATCAAAAAGAATAAACAAAAACACCCCCAACAATGACACAGTCGTTGTATATCTCTTTAAAAACCACATACATGCTAAGTTATCACTTAAAGTGTGCTGATAACCAACCTGGCGAATCCGCTTTTCTTCCTTGTACTGTGTCCACACCACATTGTACATCTCATCCAGGCCTTGCCGGGTCTGCTTGTACGTCTCCAGCTCCACCTTGCTGTCCTGGAGAGCTGCCTGGAAACACGAGGGCGTCACTACCGATCATTTTTCCTTTTAATATCAGTACGCTTAATGAGGCTGAGTGTAGATGCAGTCAAACCTCTTCCTTCTTCTGGCTGGACTGTAAGATTGACTCATTCTCCTTTTTCAGATGTTCCTGTTCTTCCTGCAGAGAGTTGATTCGGTCTGTTGCTGCCGTCAGCTGAGAGGAAAAATAATAATATGTGATTCACAGTCAGGTATTATAAAAGATAAATGTGTTGGTTGACTGGAGCAACTGCACGTATAAAGTTTTTCTGACCTCTTCTACTAGTTTGCTGTTGGTCTTTTCCAACGAGTCCATCTTGGCCTGAAGGTCGGTGACGGTGCCACTTAAGTGTCGATTTAACTCCTCAATGTAGTGCTTCTGATCCAAAATGGCTGTCATCTTGGTGTCACTAACATAAGTGATGGCGCATTAGATGTGTTCAGATGTGGAATATCATGGGCAAACGGTTCAGTTGCTCTGTGAAAACCTAACCAAAAGCAGCATAGATGCAATTGGAAACCAAGCACTTACTCTTTCTGAGTTTCGTTGTTTGCAGCATCTTTAAGGTAGAGGGAAAAGTCAATGACTCCCACCTTAAAGTGAAAGACAAACACATCAACTTGTTGCTCAGGAAGAAAATGAAGTCCAAATTTTCTCTTGAGAACTGACCTGGGAATCGAGATCCTCGCCTTTAATGCAGAGATTGGCGTCAATGACATTGAGGCCCACCAGCAGCCCTCCCATGACTGCTCCTTCTTCCTCCATCATCAAAGCTCCAGAGTCATAAAACTCACTAGGAGGTTGAAAAAATTACAAGTGGAACCAGAAGCTGTGTGCATTTTCTCTGCCAAGGCATTGATTATTTTAAACCTACCTCAGGAGGTCCTTGTGGTCTAGCAGGGCTTTCATATAATCTGCTACCTTTTTCTGCATAAGTGCCAAATGCAACCAAGCCCGCGCTCTCCCTAAACCAGTCCTGGAGAGATAAATACGCCGTTAAACAGGCGCAACCTACTCAGTAGGATTTTAATAGAAAGTGTTTACAACAACGTACTTGATGCCAGGCAGGTCTCTGGCACTTGTGGCAATGTTGACAGACTCTGGACACAACTTTTCAACAAGTTCCAGAGGTCCCCATATGGACTTGTTCTGGCCCATGAAGGACTTCCTGCCTGCAAAAAGGCAAAAAGTAAAAATCACCTCTGACATCATAGCAGATAAAATAAATTAAGTTCCAAGCACCGGTTTCTAAGCATGTCTTACTTTTAAGCCCATGTTTGAGGCAGTGCTCGAGGACAACAAAAAACTGCATCAGAGGAGGGTACTCCGAGTCAAGAGTCCTGCCCAGACTCAAAGAGGACTGAATCAACACTTTGATGCTCAGCTTCATCATGCTGAGGAGGTTGGACCTTTCTATGGCCATTGGGTCTTTAGGGGGCAGAACTGTAGAGGCAGCATGAAGAGAAGAAAATACACGAGTAAAGCAGGAGCAGGCTGTGGAGAGGTTACACCCTGTCCATAAAATGCACAACAAAGTAGCATAAAACTGCATGTCATGGAGTCATGTGTCCTGACAGCTGACAACTAGCTAGCCGTAACCGAGGAGGAAGTAACAGCCTCAGTGTCTGCAGTTTTACTGACAATGTTCGGGTTTAACTTCAGCTCACCGGGAAGCTTCTTTGAAGTGCTGTCCAGGTCATTTTCAGGCTCTCTTTCGGTCGGAGAGCTCGCAGCGGTCCCCTGTGAGGGCTTTCTGGGAGCAGCAGCGTAGCTCATCCCACTGCTAATCGTCTCCGTGGCCCTCCGAGCCAGAGACAGGATGGGAGCGGACCAGGAGTTCTCTGCCGCGGGCGGAGTGGACTTCTCTCCCGGGTCCAGTCCTCCGCCGGCCTCCGGCTCATCGTGAGGCTCTGGAGTTGAAACTTCGGGCTCATCTACCTGTTGTTTTTCTGCATGCTCTTCAACAGCTGTGTTTACCTCCCCTGCCTCGTCGGCCATGTTTGTCCCCCCCTCCCATTTACCCAGAGAGAATCACGTGACCAGATCAGATCAATCACGCGCGCTGTAACGTCTTCCTTCTTCTTCTATGGATTCATATATGCACAACAAACCAACATAATCCATTAGCGCCCTCTCGACCAAATTTATATAAAAATTGTTTGTTTTTTTGTTTTTTTCAATCCCTCAAAGTATTACCGGCCTTTAAACAAGGGAAAATTAATTCATAGTAGTGAAGGGAAAAACCAATACCGTTTTTAGCCCTTAAATTATCAAATTTGATGTTTTATGGTCAGATGTACAAAGTTTATCATTAGTGTAGGCATTTCTGAAATTATGGATCTGATCAGAATACTACTGTCGACAAAACTAAGTTACCAAGTTAAGTAAAATAGCTCATTTAAAAATGTATCTCAAATTATCATAGATCCTTGGACTCCTTTGAAAATCAATGAAAAAGCAACTTATGTCCAAGAAAAATACGGAAAGGTTTCTCAGAAAGCCTGGAAAATTATGGCTCAAGAACTGCTTTATGAGAACTGCTGGAATATTATAGGAATGTTTTGCTTCTGGGAACATAGAGAGTAGATATCGATTAATGAAGAGTGGCTTAAGTACGGTAACTGGAAAGTGAAAACACATTTGACTTTCAAAAGACACACTAACAAATTCAGAAACATTACATTTATATTTTCAAAACATTTTTATTTTTTTTTTAATAAATTTACATTTTATGGACCAAATTTACAAAAATTGAAACTCTTGTTTCCCAAAATGAATAGCAATGAGCTAACTTCTGTGAACTGGTGTAATTCTCAGTTTTGCCAAGTGGTGGAGCAGTGTAACTGTGAATTATTTACACCTCTATGGAAGACAAAATGTGCTACAATTCACTAAATAAATATGACAACAAATAACTAATGGATTATGCCATTAACTGATTTAAATTTAAAATGAATAAATAAAATACATCAAAATATGTATTAATGATTAATCAATATAGGAAATAGATACATAAATTAAATCATAAAAATTGTACTTAAAAAGAGTATTTAAGGCATTGAAATATTGATCAATTTGAAGAAAAGGAAAAGGTTACTTCAATATTTAAATAATATTTTATTTCCAAGTTGCAGTGAATCCTGAGTTTATGTAAGCTTTCACTGAAGACTGAGACAATGACTGCTGATTGGTTGCTTTGGGAATCCATCTCAAATGCCAGAAGCCTGCAGAGCCAGTGACATACGTTGATACATATGTGGCAGTATTATCTTTATGTGTAATGGATATTGTAATCTATGGTGAGCTAATGGCCCGCAAGCTCACCATTCCCCCGCCTCTGAGACATTTACAGCCAACTCCAAAAGAAAACCAGCCACATCTCCAAAGATCAAATTCGGCACATAGACACACACTTGCCCCACCACCTACTGGTAAAAGATATAGACTGATCAAATCCAGAACTAATGGACAACAATTTTTACTCCCTGGCAGTCAAATTTGTGGCAAAACTACCTCTACTTTAGGTAAAGTGTAATTGTTTAAACTCTAAAGCACCTTTAAAAAATTATATTGTGACATCATTTTGTAGATGTTTTAATATTGTAATTCTACTACTGATGCTAAACTGTGTTTAATTGTTATTCTAACACTGACAATAAACGTTTATTCTATCTCTATATGGTATATACTTCAGTAGCTGTAAATATTAAACTGTCATGTTTCCGGTGTCTCCTGATGGTCCTTTTCAAACCTCTCTGCAGCTTCTTTCATGAAAACTTAATTATTGAAAACTCTATTTGGTATGTGAAAAGTCAGGTGATTTATAACATGGATTTTATTTTTGTGCCATTGCAGCAGAAAACAGCAGCTTTAAAATTTGTCACAGCAATACCCAAAATAGCTATTTTGGTAAACAAAAAAAGTGTGGAATTAACTCTTGTTTTATCCGTCACATACCCTGGATAAACAGTTCGTCTGTCAGTAAGTCTAAATTAAATTTTATAACTTTAATGATTTGTTTAAAACCCAATATTGTTGTAACATTTTAATAAACATCCTTTTTGAACACAGCTTAACAGACTCATAACTTCAACTTTTGACCTTGTGGCGGTCATCACCTTTTTTCTTCATTTAAGTTAGCCATTTAATTTTTCTCTGTTCATCTTTGTATCTCCTCTTAAACCGTGAAATAAGGTAGAATGAACTGATCGGATCTTTTTAATTCTGTTTGTATAGCTATAAGTGCAGAACCACACAAATATTCTTAATAAACAATAATCCAGAATCAAATGAAGTTTTCAGTTGGTTTAATGTAGTATAATAATAAAGTAAAGTAAATAAAAAGATTTTTTGTCGGAGAAGGAGGCGGAGTCAGATCTTGCTGTAGGGTATAAACCGCTGCGCTTCAGTCAGCGCACTCCACACAGGCAGTGACTGCAGAGGCGCACAGAGCCCTCCAGAAGGCTGTGACCAGGCAGGATTCATTTAAAAAATATATAAAAAAAGAAATTAAATAAAACCCATCGAGGGGAAAAGGAATATCCAGAGCCGGCACAAGTGGACGGAATACAACTTGTTCATTTTCAAGCTTTTTATCATTTTGCTGGAAGTTTTGCCATCATGAGGATTTTCACCGTTGCGCTCCTGCTGGTTCACGCCTTGGGTACGTGCAGTGTGCGCTCACGTTAAATACCGAGTTGTGGCTTCGTTAAGCTGCATGAGGTTGTTTTTGCCCGTGTTTGCTTGTGTGTTATTGTCTCTTCTCATTGTTAACCACGACAAAGCTACATGTTTGTAAACTTTCCTCCTTAAGGCAGCGGGCTTTTTTCTCCTTTTTGTGATGCCAGGCCATTCGGGTGCCGGTGGGGTCATCTCTCTATTTTAGAGCATGCTTTATGTAACAGGATACATTTATTTTTAACTCATATTCTTGCCTGACATTAGCTAAGGGTCTGTTCATGCATTTTGTGCGCGTGTATGAGGCAGAGGGAGTGTTTAACAGCTACTTTCACAACACATTTATTCTCTAAAATCCACAAATTTCAGCTGATCTTCATAAGCAAGGCACTGTATTCCAATTGAACCTTTCTCTCTCTGAGACAGTGTAATACATTGCCAAACTAGCATAACTACAATAATGTCAAAATCCTACCTGGAGCTTCCTGGATGGAAACATGTTTCAACTTGCCCACAGAGGTCCCACCCACCTTGGCTTCTAACCGGAGTGTGCTGGCTCTCCACTTGGAAAAAAAAAGTTTCTGTTTCTGTCTCTAAAGTCTGTGCATTGAAGCAAGCTTGCATTCAAACTCTAACTTTTAAATATTTTCCTTTTTCCCCCTTTCAGCCGTGTCCAATCTGGCCAGTGGTGCTGCAGTCGACAGACATGAGGGCGACCGGCAGCAGCCCACATTCATCATCAACCTCCTGGACACAACCAGAGACAAGAGGGCAGAGGAGGACAGCAGAAGCAACGTCGCCACAACAGCGGAGTATGGTCAGGAAGGCGAAGAAGAGGAGAACTATGACGAATATTACTATAATGATGAGTATGAGGATGGCATGTCTGGAGACAGTGAACTGGATTTCCCACAAGGTAAGGCTCCTGCTCTTGTTCATTATTAATATTAGAATTAAGCATTAGATTAAAGTTGGTGTAATCTAACTTGATTTTTCTTTTGTTTTAGTTGCCATGTCAAGCAAACCCAAAGACCCATCTTCCATCCTGGAGGCTGAGAGCACTGGTGGAAACAGGAGAGGAAAGGGAAGAAAGAAGGGCAAAGGCAAGGGAAAGAAAAGGAACCCCTGCCTGAAGAAATACAAGGATTTCTGCATTCATGGCACCTGCCAGTACCTGAGGGACATCCGCGCCCCGTCCTGTGTGTAAGTGTCGATGCTGTGTATACCTGTGCACTGTCTACATAAAAAAGCTGTGTGCTCAATAACCAGTTTCCTCTTCATCGTCTGTGCAGGTGCCACCCAGATTACTCCGGCGACAGGTGCCAGTTCTTCACGCTACCCACGCAGTCTAAGGAGGGCTACAGCAGGACTACGGCTCTGGCCGTGGTGGCAGTGGTGCTGTCCTCCGTCTGCCTCACAATCATAGGCCTTTTATTAATGCTGAGGTTAGTGAAGCACACCAACCGCACACACAGGAAGACGGATGATCACCAAGCAGCTTGACTGAGCTCCTTTTTCTGGTTAATTACAGGTTTCACAAGCGGGGAGCGTACGATGTGGAGAGCGAGGAGAAGGTCAAACTGGGGCTGACGTCTAACCACTGAGGAGACAAGTAGGGGTGAGTACCACAAACGCACACGCGCACCAGCACCTTCTCCAAATGCGACTTCTGCTTAAACAAAGCCTGTGTTTCGTTTCCTCTGTTAGGCAAAGATGCAGAAATTCTACCTCAAGCAAGGAAAAGAGAAGCGAAACGCAACAGGAGGTCCCGGAGGAAACAGGAACGTACGGAAAGAAGGGAGCAGAGTGTGTCTACCTGCCATTCTGCCGGCGAGAGGGCAACGAAGCATTTCCCCCCCCATGAAGGTGAAGATGGCCCGCCTGGAACTGGAATACTAACGGGCTCGGGAGATGGACTGGAGATGTGATCAGCACGAAGGAACCAGACGGAGGAGCAGCGTTTAGACTTTGTGCTGCTTTGTGACTGAGTGAAAAGCAGTGAGAGCTCAATCTGGACTTTTTTTTTTTTTTTCCTTCCAAGAGACAGCATTTTCTATTTTCCTGCACAAGGCCATCATCATTTTGTTTTTCTTGTGTGTGTACAGTAAACAGTATATTTATAGGTTTAAATTATTTATTTAAGCTAACTGTATTTATGAAGATTTTTAACCGCCTTCTGCAGTTTTTAAAATATTGATGTTACAGCTCTTTTATATTTCTTATTGGGCAATATTTATTTATGAAACAGAAAACAATGCAGATGCTCCTTGAGTTTAGTATTTCATGAAAAGGCATAAGGGTCTATAATGTCTTTCAACTTTAATTGAGGCACTCGGTAAATGATCAATAGCACTGTGATTAATAAATTGATCATTGAATGGACGTGATTTTCTTTTTTCCCCCCGTTTTGTTTTGTTTTAGAGCTTTTTCCTTCACAGTGTAACATGAAATTCGAGCAGTGCTTTGGAGCAATGTAGAGTATAACCAGTTGGACCTGGTTACCTAGAACAACCAGGTACAACCAGTAGATGTGGGTTCAAGGACCTTTTGCTCAAATCAGTTGGTATAGAGGTTGGGCCGAGCCTCGCCCTTTCACGTTCCCCACCCACCTTTATCCTGCAGGCTCGGGGATATTAAAGCCACCAACGGCTCCGTCTTCTGCTTCCGTTTTTATCCACACAGATCTGTTTCTTGGAAACTTTCAGAAGGGGAGACGAAACATTCGATGCACTGTAGCAAGAAGTGGGTGTGAATGAGTTGAACTATGTCTTACCGGAGGAGAAAGTGTCAAGCTGTCATGAAAAGAAAATGTGAATTCAAGTGTTCAACCCTTTCAAATCCTGCCCTGAACTTTTGAAGTGATTCTTACATGTCATGTTTTTTTCTAGAGCAAAATAAATATAGATAATCTGAATTTGTTTGACTCTTGTACTCATTTATATCGTCACATCTCGTGGCTTTTTCTGTGTTCTTAACAACCCGTCCAGATGTTGCCTAAACACAGCAGCTAAGTAAAGTCAGGTTTATTTTTGCCCCTTTCATCGGCTTCCTGGGCTGGACTACACATTATCAGGACAATGATAACAGCCGTTTGCCATTTCGGCCCATTCATGACCTGTAATTATAGTAAACATAATATTTTTATTTCCTCCATCTCTGACGTGTGAGCAGCGAACCAGAGCACCTGTATCCTGGCTATTGGTGCCATTATGTTCAACCCTCAAAAAGGCAAATATTTTTAGTAATAGCAGTGCAGACATGGAGTCATAAAACGTCCCCGGTTCATTAGGTTTAAGTCGGGCTATCTGGGGAGGCTGTGTTTAACAAATAGCTGCAAAATGAATTCATGTTCCACAGGCGCCTTTCACTTTGGACCACATAGAAAATGAAGACGTCATTTGTTTCATGTGTTGACAGCAGCATCATCAGTCTCACTGACGGATCAATCATACCGCACAGAGAGCAGACAGTTCTCACTCACAGCTGTGTGTGTGTGTGTGTGTGTGTGTGTGTGCCAAGCGAACAGATGTGAGGTGTGTAAGCCCAGGGAACACCTGATGTTCAGCCACAACACATCATGCCACAGCCCCCGTGTAACATTACTCACACACCCAGCAGATGTCATGTTCAAAGACACACCACCCAGCCTACAAACAGGCCCCGGAGCCAACAGCACCGGGGCCCACCACGAAAAGAAAAAAAAGAAAAAAAAAGAAAAAAAAAGAAAGAAAGAAAGAAAAAGAATGCAACATATTGTTTGTTGTGCATGCCCGCACGCAGATTCTTTTATGGAGGTAAGGAGAGTCCAAAGACCCAGCTGGACTCAAAGGCAGCCAAACGTTAGTCACCCCTTGAAGTCACCTCCTACACGGATGTTGTTACACCGGCAGTGTGTGTGTGTGCGTGTGTGTGTGTTTGTGTGTGTGTGGGAATGTGGTAAAGCAATGCTCCGGTCCTGACTCGGTGGGTTACAGGGGTTAACCGAAGCATTACGAGCAAAAATCCACAGTGAAACATGAATGTTTGCTGATGTTTGTGGCTTTGATTCCCATACCTTCTATATATACCCAATAAACAAGATACTAGGAGCCCCATGCTCACGGATTGGAATGGGAGTCAAAGACAGATGTTGAGCTGAACCAAGGGTGTGGCATCCAAGTCAGGATGTTACTTTCTTCATACCATCTGTTGAGAAACTGCAAAATAGCAGAACAGCTCTTGACCTTGTTTTTCCCGGAGAAATATGCTGACAACTCTTGTTTTTCCCCAACAGCAAGTATCTAATCAGAGTAATATGCGTATGTGTTTGCATGTGTGGCGGGAGCTTGTCATTTACAGTAGTGGAGCCACCTAATCCTGGCCTCTCAATGTCAAGTAGCAGAGCACACAGAAATAGTGCCGTGCAGTCATGCTCGCATAGCTGCTATTCCCGGGCATGATGGCCACCAAAGGGCCAGAATACTGAGAGAAGAGGGTTCACTCGCTGCCGTTTCGTAGCGGCTGCGTGGCCCGCAGCCAGGAAATAATGTTCAGCGTGTTGGCCCGTTTTCCTTGTAAGGCCCGACTGCGCAGATTCCCAACATGGAGCTGGTCCCCCACTTTCTTGTTTTCCAGTGTTCCTAGAGAGCGTCACATGGGATATTTTCATAGCTCAGAAGGCATTTCCGCACAGGTTGGCCAAAATTCACTGGAAGGGGCAAAATTTATTGTGTGCGGGAAAAAACAAGATCATTAGCCTTTTTTAACCTTTTGTTGTTTTTCTTGGAAAGGTTTTCTTTATAAAAGTTATGTTTCAGTTAAGATGACGGTACAGTGAACGTTACATTTATAATGTTTGATGTAATTGTATAAATCCATCAAAAAGAATCATTGATAAATTGCCAAATAGCCTTGATTAATCATGTTATGGTAGTTGCACTGGATTGAATCAGTATAAGAGGGTGAGTTTGTTGTGAAAGGTGCTTCCTGCCCTGCTGAGAGGCAACAATGGGTAGTTTCCACACTGACATGGAAGTGCGCACACCAACAGTTGCAAATGTAATCACGCTCTTACCGGATCTCATCAACAGGAACACATTATTACCTGGAATCAACGAATGTATGAGTGTAAGCGTGCCAGAATTTGCTTTGGATATTCAAGTAAACACTTTTGGTATTCTAGCAAAAGCAAAATGAGCTTGCATGCATGCAGCCTCATGATTCTGGCACAAACTAAGATCAGCCAACTGGCTGTAAAGCCACAATGAAGCGTCGGCCCAACGTCAGTGCACAGCTAAAGCCAGACTGATGAGCTGTTGAAAGACGCACGGCAATTGTTGCATGACATGAAGAGGCTGTGATGGATCAGTGTGTTGTGAGCCGTCTGTGTTGCCTCATTAACGCAGGGCAGAGCGCACAAGAGCAGAGACGAGCATTGAGAGGTCGGAAAGGTAACATGAGCGGGGGAGAGAAAGATGAACAGACGAGGGTAAAGAATGGGTCAAGGTGAGAACTTCTACTTAGGAGGGCGCTGACTTGTCTTCGCCCATGTGTGGATAAAAAAGATTAAGCTGTCAGAGTCACGCTGTCACTGCCTTTCATAGCTCGCGCTCTTCCTTCTCTGACACTTCCTGTGAACAGGCCGCTCATTTTCTTTATTCATGTCCCACGAGCGTCCCCATTCTCTCCACCATTTCCATATCCTCTTCCTGTCTCCTCTTTCTTCCCCTTTCTTTTAGCTCAAAGAAATTACAGACAACTGTCTGTCCTGCCAGGGTCGCCCTCAGTAAGCAGAAATAAAACCACAAAAGCTTGTTTTATCGTTCATTCAAGTTTCTTTGACTTACTGAAAACAAGTCATTTGCTACAAAGAATACAGTCATTTCTTGACTCATATCTATGAATTCAACAACCTCATTAAACCAAAACACCTCTCTTAACCACATGTGCTTTTTTTACCACTGTTGAACCAAAATCTATATGAGCAAGAGCTTTTACTGCTAATGACTTTACCACATCCTCTGAGAACCCTGTAAGTTAATGAACTCCTGGCTCCTGTTTCCCAGATGAACAAAGATTCTCAGTGAAACAATTCAGCACATTTCTCAGAGTCAACATAAAGTTATTGTAAAGATTTAAGTTGTTTTTCTTTGTTATTCATTTCCTTTTTCTGAATTAAAACAATAAAACATCACAACCAATGTGTTCTGATACAAATTCTACTTTAAAGACACTATTTAACTATCATTATTTAATGTAAATGTTACAGCTGTTACAGATGAAGAGACTCACTAATAATTTTCCGTCTTCAACTTCTTTGTTTTTATCTGAAGGATTATTTTTAAACAATTGCTAATCATTTATTTCAGTATTGTCTTGGCTAGAATTATAGAAAAAGTGGGGTCATTTTATTTAAAAAACATGTATATTTTTTATATTTTATATCTATATCCTTTATATCTGTAAATACAAAACTTGAATTTTGTATTTAAAGAGATACTGTGTCACTTTTTGCCACTTGGGATTCTAAATCTGTAACTTCCCTTAAATTTTAACTGTCTTCCTCTTCCTAGCCTCCTCACACACCGTTTTCATCTTCGTACTTTATTGAGCCATTACTAAATTTCAAGTGAAGAGGAGGGGAAAGTAGTACGAAGCAGAGCCGTCTGTGTTTATAGAGGAGCAGCTTCCCAAATCACTGTGCATTGCCATTGTGTTTGGACTGTTGGTTTATGCATAAATGGCAAATATCAACCTTAAAAAAGTGACATTAAATTCATGTTTGGGTTGAGGGGAGTGGAGTTGGGATTTAAGGGAATTACAGAGCAGTAAACTTATTTCTCTTAATATTGTAATAAAATGACAACCCTCTGATAGAGGTAATCTGTTATTAAAAGAGAAAATTGAATTGTTTTTGATTGAGTGCATTCATTAAATCCAATGGATTCATAGATTATCTAGAACATCATTTCTCAAACTGTTTAAATCACAACCTGCTGAATAACCCAGTCAGAAACATGTACTACTCTTTGATGCTCTTGAAGATGTACAACACAAATGTACTGTAATGCATAACATCATTGCACAGGTGATGTAAAATAAACCCAGTCTTTCTAAAGAAACGTTCATCTACTTTTTCCTTTATCTTGCACATTTTCATCCAATAATCAGCTCGGTATTCTCCATCGTCTTGTGATTGGTCAAAGAAGCGTTAGATAACGAGGAGTGAGGAGACCAGTCTAGACCTTCCTCACTAGAAAACCAATTTTCAAATTTATTCAATGATGATGAAAATATGCAAAGGTTTGAGTACAAAGTCGGGGAACAGGATCCTCTGTTGGAAAGAAAACTTTTTTTTAGAGTGACCCTACAAACTTTTTACATATACACAAGCTTTTATAAACATTAAATAAAAAGTAAACCTCCAAAAAGCATATGATGACTACTTTAAAGTTTGTATACGTTAGTTATGATCAAAAGAGAAAAGATTTTGCTTTTGATGCTTTTGGACACTGCTTGCACTGCCCACGTCAGTTCAGCTCTACCCCTCCCCACTTGCTCCTGGCAGGAATACAGATTCCCCTCTGCTGATGTCACCTTGCTGGACAGACACTTGTTATGTATCATGGTCACACTATTAAATTCTCACTGAAGTCTATTTAGGCCCCTCCGAGACCGATGGCAGCATCGTATTACTTACAGGGTGAGTCGAGAGGAGAAAGGCGCTGAAGTTGGATTTGAGAGGGGAAAAAGGCAGAGAAAATGAGGGAGATGAAGTAGATAAAAAAGAATAGAAACACACACACACACACACAAACAGCATACATAATACACGAACAAGCAGACAGGAAGGCTGAATGACTGCATGGTTGACTCATCTGTTTTCTCTGCCTTGTGGTACTTTGAAATCCAGATGAAAAAAATCCCTAATATCCGCCCATCCTGCACATGTGAGGGCAGAAAGAGGCATACTAGTGGTTTAGAGGATCAGCCAAACGCGTGCTGGCTAGTTGAGCTGGCCATAACAAAGGAGGGGCGGAAGGATATCAAAGAGGACGGCAGCAGGTTCTGGTTAGCTCAAGGAGTGGGCTCCAGTCATTTTTCTTCACAGTGTGGCTGCTGTCGAAACACCTCACCCCTGCAGCTCCACTCATCCCGGAGGCAAACAATTTAAGCAATCTTTATTGTTCCACTTTGATCCTGAATGGCCTGTAAAAGAAATGCAGGGATTTTCCTTGTGGAGTACTACCCCTGCATAGCTAAACCATGAGTGTACACAAGAGGAGGATTGCTTCTGTACTGTTAACAAATTACACACACACACGCACACCGACATTTTCCCCCCTTTTTGTCAAGTGGTGTTTGTAAGGAGGAAAAAAAGACATAAATTATAGTTCACTGCCAAATACTGCACTTACAGACAATCTATTCAACAAACAGGACGGTTGTAATGTGTAATCATACTTAAATGTGAGCTTATTGAGGCTGCGCATGACTAATTTCTATACTGACCTAATGAGTAACTACAGTATATTTCTTTCTGTACATAGTTTTTTTATTCTAAAACTGCAGCTAATATTTAAAAGATTAAGAGTCATCAGCCATGCCAGCGAGTTTTTGATGCTGTCTTTAGGCGCAGGCGTGCTGAAAGGTTAGGCTACACATTAGCGGTGTGTTTGTCAGCGATGGAAACATGGAAATAATGAGAGGCAAAATAAAGAGATTCATTCAAGGGAGCAAGCTGGGATTAGCAAGAAGCTGTACACATTTTCACTGAACATGAGTTACTCCAGTTACTCATCAGATTTAACGTGTGAAGAGTCAAACTGTGGAACTTTCATGTAAAACAACTGGGAGGTACGGTCAGTGAGATGCTAACAACTTAGCTAAATTAACTGACTCTCCCCAACTTTCGGCCTCCTGTCCTACAGTGCTATTTAGTTTAGATTGAATTTAGTGCTTGATTTAATGTTATAGGTAACAAAACCTCAACCAGGAAGCTCAGTTAAAGGGACATTCCTTTCTTTTTTTATGTTTGGGGTTTTATAAAGCAGCTTTTACAGTATCTCCTGTGGACCCACCACCAGCCTGAGGGGCTGCAGGGATTGTTTGCCATGTGAGCTGGGTGGCAGCCTGAGATGAAACTCTGTTGTCTGATCTGTGGCTGCAGAAGCTCTAGGGACATGGAACATAACCTCTGTGGCGGGTAAGGAGCCTGAGTTGGTGCGTGAGGTTGAGCAGCTCCGGCTGGATATATTCAGACTCACCTTGATGCACAGCTTGGACTCTGCAACTCATGTTCTTGAGATCGCCTGGACTTTCTTCCAATCTGGAGTTGCTCATGGTGGTTGGCACCAAGCAGGTGTGGGCATACTGGTTGCCCCCCAGCTTGGTGCCTGAGAGTTGGGGTTCACCCCGGTAGATGAGACAGCAGCCTCCCTCTACCTTTGGATGGGGGGACAAGTCCTGACTGTGGTTTGTGCCAATACAATGAACAGCAGTTCAGAGAGATACTTAGAAGTCCTCCTCAATCCCACCAACATGCCTAGAAAAGTTAGCTAGCTAGCTGTAGCTCCAACTTGGTTATTGGTGACATACACTGTAATAATGGGATCTTCTATACCTATTTTGTTTTTTCATATCTGACATTTCTACTGTAACATTGCAAGCTAAGCATTCACTGGCCTTTTGCTTTTTAATTTCCTTGAGTCAAAGTGATAAATAGGCCACAATGTAAATTTCCAATTGGCGAATATCAAAGATAATAAATAACAAAATAATGTTTGCCGTTGCATTAAGAGCTATATTCCATTTACTGAAATTTTAATGGTAGGGTGTATTTGTTCAGCTCCTGTGGGCATGTAGTTACAGAACAGTGCCAGGTGAGGCTAATTGGGGCAGCTGTCATGCATCTTTAATCAGCCTCCCTGTTTTTAAATGCATTAGTGCTCAGATCGTATTTCAGCCAAGCTACAACCACAGACATCAAATAGCCAGTGAGCATATCTCTTTAGGAGAGTGCTTGTTGTTTGTTATAACTGTAAATAGAAAAATAACATTTGTGTATGGAAGATGAGAGCGGCCATGCTTGTTTCTTGTGATAGCAGGATAATTTACCCTGTTATGAAAAAACAAAGGTTTTTATGGAAACAACGGATTATTTGAATGCAGGGTCACAGAGGGGATGGAGCTGCTCCGAGTCTTTCAGAGAACCAACACAGAGAAACCAACATTAAAACCGACTCACATTCAATATAGTAAATTTAGAGACTCAGATCAGTCAAACTTGTATTCCTCTGGACTGGAGGCAAGGAAGGAGAGATGTTGTTGTTAATATATGTGAATTATAAAAAATTAAATTAGTATGTACGTTAATAAATTATTTTCACTTTTACTGAGTGTGTTTGAGGTAGAAGCAGCACTGGTTTTGAGTCTGACCTGTTCTGCTCAATGCTTTGGATGCTGCAGTCTGTCCCTGAAGGAGCTCTGCAGGGCTGTCGGTGTTCAGGAAGGCTGTGTGGGCCGGTGGGGAGGGGGGGCAACTTTCAATATGGACGGTAGCTTAGCCAGTATCTTCTTCTCTCCCAGCACCTCAACTGGTGGGTCCTCGATGAGACACTCTGGTACAGTGCTGTTCTGTACTGGGACGCCTTAGTGCAGGCAAACCAACAGCAGATGTAAGACTGAGAAATATCCATCACTGATCAATGAATCTGACAATTAAGTTTTGCCTTCACTCATTCGCAGAAGTACACAGTTGCACCATAACATGACCATGCACCTCCCCAGCTTTGACGGGGTTTATTTTGATCAATGAGGTCAGATGTAACACACTTACGGTTGAACCCACTGTGATCATCTCGTTATCTACGAGCAAAGCTAATTGCTCAAGATAAAAAGATGAATTATGCCGTTTTCACGAGAAAATTGCTATTTCAAGATAATGATTAAAAACAGAGTAATAGTTGAGAATGACTGCTCTCAACTTACATATTTTGGCTACTCCTGAGTGTTGAGGGAACCTTACTTCATTTTTCAGAGTCCTTTAGTATTGTTGATACCACTGCAGACAGTATTGAAAACCCACTGTGGCATAATGTGGCCCTTACAGTGGGAGTTTGAGAAAATAACACAACAACCTGGAAATGGTGCAGAAGCACCATGAAAACAACTCATTTACCATAAGGGGGATCAATCCTAATTTATTTGTAATTTATCATGTAATTAGTGATTGCACTGATCCAAAACTGTCTTCATGGGCAAATTAATTAAACCCTGACAACACTAATCCGAATTGGTGATGAATAGCACTCTTAAAGATTAGCAAGGTGGTGTCCAGCTGCCTATCGGCTTGACAGAATCAAGATTTCATCCCCCTTTGAATATCCTCATTCATCTGTATTCATCTGTTTCATTTCCTGACAGATTTACATTCCCTCATAAACTGCCCACAGACTATTAGACGGGTCTATGACCTCTTTTCTCTCTGCTGCTCTGTGTCTCAACTGTCAACCCACTGTCTCTCTGTGTGTTCCCTCTCTCATGCGGCAGCCTCGAGACAGTGTGGGAGCTGTTCGGGAAGCAGGAATGCAGAAGGAGAGCTCAGAGCTCAGCTGCTGGAGGAGAAAAGAGGGAGGAGAGAATGGCTGGAGAGGGGGATTTTTCCTTGGATGAGGTCATGGGTGATGGCACTCCCAGAGTAGGAGCTGAGCTCGTGGCAGACGCGCCCCTGACTTCCCTCCGCCAGCACACACACACACACACACACACATACAAAAAAAGGGCAGAGCCCATGGAAGCCAAGAGATGACATGTAGTTTTCATCTCTGCCCATTACACCACAACTAATCTCCCAAACCCGGCTGCTCTGTCTTTATCAACACACCACACACAACATCCAGATTTGCACAAGGCCCCTGCGGACCACTTTTGTGGGCTTAACCACGTGAAAAGCCCCACTAAAATCTACTCCGTGATTAGTAACAGCTACAATTAGCCGGCTCAGCACGCACAGATGAGCTGACACAGCTGATTCAACAGCAACATTGTCTCATCTTGAAGAGTGATCTGATTAGGAGGGAATTACTGAACTGGTGAGGAGTCCTGCTTCGTTCAGCGGCTGTCGAGAAGACAGGATGATTGTTATTTTGATTAGTCAGCCACTTTTCCTCCCCCGTGAGTCACGGAGATTGACGCTCTGTGGCTTTGTGCTCCGGTGTGAAAAATATCTCTTTCCTGAGCCCCTCTCCTCAACGTGGTTTTCGGGAATGTGACATAGTACCAAAGCTTTGTCGGAGCTAACAATTGGGCCCCCATCTGAATGTGACACATCCCTGTGGGAGTAGTTGTTTTTATAAGTCCTCCAATTCTTTCTCTATGAGCTGGAAAAGCTTATGTCACTCTTGATGGTTGACGGCAATCATCACAGAGCTCTATGTTAGATAGACACCGGCGTCAAAAGTTAAGGTCAAGGCAAGGCAGCTTCATTTTTGTAGTAGTTTTAAGATAACTCAAAGTAAGGTGCCAAGAAACATTTAAAAGTACATTTAAAACAGAATAATTAAAACAAACTTCAAAAGAGCAGAAACAGAACAAGCTAACAAAAGAGAACAACAGACAACAGAATAAAAACATAGGGTCACATATGACACGGACATCAACTGGAAATATGTCACCATCATCATTGTCAATGTACATGTGTGAGAAAAGAAAAACTCGGCTGTAAATAAGAGATTTCAGACCTGATTTAAAAGAACTAAGGTTTGGATCAGACTTTGGGTTTTCTGGTAGTTTGTTCTAGAGATCAGGAGTGTAAAACTAAATGTTGATCATTTAGTCTCAATGTTTGGGACTGACAGCAAATTTGATCTTATAAGCCTCGAAGGCTCATTTGGCATCAGCAGATCAGACATATATTTTTCACCATTTTGTGCTTTGTACACCAGCAGCAAAATTTTTAAGATAATCATTTGAAACACAGGAAACCAGTGTAGAGATCTGAGAATTGCAGTCATATTTTCCCTTAGTCTCTGTGAAGACACAAGCAGCAGTATTCTGGATTAGTTGCAGTTGTCTAGAGTATTTTTTTAGAAAGACCTGTTAAAACTCCATCACAAGATTAATGTCAACAAACACATGAAGAAATGCTTCTCAGTCATTCTAAGTTATCAATCCCCTTATTCTAGGGTTATTTTTCAGGTAAAGGTATGGCTGTTAAAATTCAGCATATTAGTCCACAGTAACACAGAGACACAGTAACTCTGGTTTGATCTGTTGATTTTAACATTGCTGACTGAAGCTGGGCACTAAGGTTTGGACATGATTTCAAACGCAATTATTTCAGTTTATTTTTGTATGAGACAAGAGTCCCCTGATGATCCTCAGCATGATTATCGTAGGTATTTTGTTTTTTTCCATGATCTAAGCTAGTGGACACCTAACAGGGGTCCGAAATTAGAGCCTTGGGGAACTCCACGTAGGGTTGTCACGATACCAGAAATTCAGTAGTCGGTACCAATACCAGTGAATTTACACGATACTCGATACCTAAATCGATACCCCGCTGCACTCGATGGAGCATCTTCACCGAAATGTTTTGCTAGCAGGTGGCGGATGGACACATCTCGCGTCTGGTTTCTTCGGTACCATCGGTACTAGCGGTACCATGAAAATACAGGTACCGACAGTACGACAGTAGCACTGGTACCGACTTGGTACCGAAGTACAGAGTACCG
>JBBDHI010000007.1:24089495-24103328 GCA_037177115.1 Craterocephalus stercusmuscarum
CAAATGTGGCTGGGTCTTCTTACAAAAGGTAAGTGAATGTTGAGTTAACTTGAGCTCTGGTGTTTGACGCCCTCTAGTGGTCACAAAAGTACACAACATTATTATTGCTTTAACAGTAACACTCTGTAAAGTACACATATGATGTTTTTGTCTGAACTGAAAGTCGTTGTCACTGGAAAAAATAATCCTATGTCTGCATCACTTTTTACATGATCTTACTGTGTGACTCCAAATGATCATCAACAGTGGCATCAACATTGACAAAATGTATGTAGTTTTCATTTACTGTTACACAGCACCCTCTACTGGCAGAGAAAAGTTACTTCTTTCTGTTGATCTGTTTTGGTATTAGTTTTACAAATAAGTCTAGGAGCATGCATGAAAATATTGACTACTTTGTCTGAAAATCTGAATGTTTAATGACCATAAAGAGAATGCTTTAACACAATCTGGACTATAGCCATCTTATTGTATTAACTGAATACTCTGTTGTATTGTGCCAGAAAGTTTGTTTGTGATGGCAGAAAAAATCACTGGATTTTTCAGACTTAAAGATACGATAACATATGTTTCCTGATTAATGCATTATATAATCCTGCATTTTAAAACAGATTTTATTACTGAATAATTTTGGAATACAGTCAGAATGACATTTTTATTGCTAAAGCACGTCTGGATGGATGCAAACTGCATTTTGTAGCGCTGTACTGTGCAATGACAATAAAGTTGAATTCTATTCTAATCCTCTCCTGTTTTGCTCAAAGAGCTTGCAATATTGCATTAACGCCAATGCGATGTGATCACAGAAATACAGATTCATAGATGATTAGACAAGAAAGCATGAAAAAAGAGAAATGCATATTCAAAATCTTTATTTGCAACTTTGCAATACTTTACGGACATCATTTGCATAATCTCACTCATTCAAATACATTAATAACATAAATATGATGTTCTCTTAAACAGGATTTTCAAGTTTTTGGTTTGCTATTTGTTGTGAAAATACACACATTTGTATTTCAGTAGACCAACAGATGTATAGTGTTTGTGCCTCCCTGTAGATGATACAGTTTGATTTTTGGATCCTATATAAAAAATGATCGGTAACATTCATACAAAAGACCTACTTGTATGTACTTGTAATGCTGTTAACCTATAAGAATCATTTCGTAAAAACAGCCCCGCACAGAAAATAGCAGCAGCGAATACACAACAACCAAAGAATTGCTGTCTTCAGTTGCAATGTGAAAACTCAAATAACATTACAGGCTAACATTAGAAACTCCCTTTATACACAGTGTATTTTAAACCCAACAGGCTCCAGGAAGGCGGCCTCTACCCTCTATTTCAGGACCTTTTCCCCCCTGCTGGTGGTAAGTTAGGAGGATGTTTGTGGTAATAGTCAGGTGGGGTGGGATTTGGGCTCGAATTCATCCCTGTGGGGACATAATACATGCTCTCCAGGTAGCCGTGGTCCAGTGGTGGATGATTTTGGGGCTCTGGCTTGGACCCTGGGCCTGAGGCACTCCTGTAGCTGACCCCAGGCCCACTTGGGTGCATTGCTGCTGCAGCGGAGGCCTCAGGATATCGGGGTGGCTGAGGCTGAGCCTGGGGGTGGGCTAAGGGAGGAGGAGCTGCACAGGGCATGTACTGTGGAGCAGGGGCGTACATGTTGGGGCTATGGAGAGTAGGGAAGGGGGCTGCTGAAGGCGGATACAGGCCTGAATGGGACATCGCTTGCTGTGGGATCAGGACTTCCACATACTGGCCAGTTTCTGGGTCAAACAACATTTTCCTCAATGGCTGTACAGGCACCTCAATGTAAAAATATTTTCCTGTTTCAGGATCCAGGAGCACTCTGCGAGGTGTCTGGCCATAGCTACTTTCTGAGTACAAACTGGAGCTGTCGCCCCCATACTCAGACCCATAAGAAGGCCCCATGTTTTGGGGGCCACACAGGTACTGAGGATCGATTGAAGGAAGGCCAGGAGAGTGACTGTGACCGGGATCGCTGTAAGGCGCTCCTGTCAGATTTGGTGCCTGCTGATGAGGAGATCTATGCACAGGAGGCCTTCGAGGGTCGATATGCGGGTTCGGCTGAAGTGGGCGATCAGCAGAGCAGGCCTGCATGAGTGAGGGGTGGGGGGGCTGGTACATCGCATGTGGCTGGTTTGGACCAAGAGGGCTTGATTTGGGAGAGCCTGGTTGGTAGCTCATTGGCTGAGGTTCAGGTCTGCACTGATGAGGGCGGAGAGGGGGCTGGGTCACTGGGTACGGCAGCACCTGGCCCGGTGAGTGCGACGGGCCAGGTGGGGTGAGGTTATGGGGGCTGCGGTGATGATGCGGCGGGGCGTGAACATGATGAGACGGGCAGCCAGCTGTGCAGGAGCAGGGCGGATAGCGGGATGAGGGTTGATAGCGATTTTGCCTCATGGGAGTCAAATCTGGGAGCAACAGTGGACTGAAACTCTCCCTTTCATCGTAGCTTGGAGGATCATCCGAGGCATAAAAATGGAGCTCATCTGTTCTGTGGGCATGCTCACCGGAGAGAGCTCTGTGGCCCCGCTGGTTTGTGTATCTTGCTGCTTGTGTTGTGGAAACAGCAGTGGGTTGTTTTGCATTGTTTGACATAATAGGCATAGCTTGCTCTTGAGGGTGAGCCTCCCTGGGATGCTGCAGTTGGCTGTCTGGATCCAGAGGAACTGACTGGCTGGTTTCATTGGTTCCAGGGATTTGGTTTGGTTTTGGATCACAAACTGGACCAGGAGCTGAGGTCACGCCTAAGCCAGCAGCTGATGGTGCTAGAGATGCATGCTTTTGTGCATGTCTGGAGCTCTGAGGAGAGGCAGCAGGTTGTTGCTGCTGTCCTCTGTCAGCAGCTGCCTCTGTGTCTGACGATGATGACGCTGCTGGATGGTTTGAGAGACTGGGGATAGTGGTTGTTGTTGTTTTGTGAGGTGGAGGTTTGAGGCTGGACACCGTAGACACGGCCAGTTTTCTTGAATAGTTGGACGAGGATGCAGACTCACTGGAAATTTTCCTATAAATTGTGGGTGAGCTCACCACAATAGTTTGAGGCCTCTCTTCACTTTGTGGTTTTCCATTTGAGGATACTGTTGATGCTCTCTGAGATTCACTTGGTATTGCTCCTAAATCCACTGGTTTGAATTTGCAGCTTGGTTTTGGAGGAACAACTGGCTTTTGAGAGTTTTTAGCAATAGATTTAACTTCAATAGATTGAGGCCTGTGATTTCCTGTAGAGTTGGCGGCCATTTCTTGCTTCTGTGGCTCTTTAGACAGCGATTTAACTTCAATTGGCTGCGGTTTGAATCTTCTTATTGCAGGGGACCTCGGGGGGAAAGTTGGATCTAGTCTTTTCACTGCTTCAAAATCTCCAATATCCTTCTGTTTGGTGAGAGCTGGTGTTTGCTCCTGTGCATTGGCTCTTTGCTTTGCGGTTTCTTTTCTTGGAGGCTTAGTGCTAACTCCCTCCTCTTCTCTGGGCTTTGTGGGGATGTCTGCGGTGTCAGCTGCCGATGGGCCTGAAGTGACAGACGAAGAGGAAAACGTCCTCTCTCTGTTAGACTCAGTCAATGCTACATCTGAAGAAGGGGTGGTCTGAAGGGGAATCTCCAGGCAGTTCACATGCTTACGGGGAACTCCTTTACCTCCACCTGTGCCCTGGTTTTCATCCACCACTGCTCCAATGTCAGCTTGGTATCCTTTCTCCTTTAATAGCATGGACACTGAGTGGCCACCACTGCTAGGGGTAGAGGGTCCAGGAGAAATTGGTTCAGGAGCTTGGACTGGGGCAGGTATCTCGTCCTGGGCTGGAGATGCAGAAATGTTGGTTTTGTTTGGTCTTTCTCTTATCAACACAACAGCAGTGGACACCTCTCTTTCCTTACTGGGCACTTTAGGGAGGCTTCCGAGCATGGGGGGTTTCCTGTCTGCCCTTGTCACCACAGGCTTGTCTTCGCTTTCTGACACTTTATGGCTTTCTGTCTTGGTCATCTGTGTTTCTGCTGTAATGTTCACATCCTGTTCGTACAGCCTCAGAGTCGCTGAGTCTCCTGTTGTGTGATCTGGTGTGTTCAAGGACTTGGTTTCCCTGCTCACCTCCTTGGAAGACTTCGAAGAGCCTTGGAGTTTTTCATCCTCGTCTTTCTTGTTGCTTGATATTTTATTTTTGTCATCTTTGCAGCAAACAGCCTTGTATTCTATTTGCATTGGATGTGGACCCAATGGAGAACTTCCTTTGGACCTAGCAGGCGGAGGTAAGTTTTGCATCTCTGGATCTTTTGCTTCCACTTGCAGCTCTTCTTTCCTCTCAACCCAGAGCTCCTCCTCTCTTCCCTCTCTTGCCAGTTCCTTCCTCATCTCCTGCATCACACCCTCTTCTCCTGCTGTGGGCTCATCCCTATTTTCCTCATTTACCCTTTTCCTCCTCTCTTCATTCTCATCAGATGGCGGGGCAGCACTCGCTGCCTTGAAGGATAGATTATATGTATTTTTCACAAGTCGTCTCACATCTCTGACTTTGTGAAGGGGGGCCTTAACTCTGCTATTCTCCTGTTCTTCCTCTGTTTTCTCATCTGTGTCAGTCTCAGGCTTCTCCTCCCTATCTCTGACGGACACATCTGGTGAAAAAGCTCCAGGTTTGGTTTCTGCCTCTGGTGTGAGACAGACGTTTAGTGAGGCTTTCTTTTTCTCCATGGCTCTGAGCGTGATCTCCTGTGTTTTCGTTGTGTAGGCACCCGGGTCACCCTGTAGCAGTTGTTTGTGGTCCTCTGTGTTTTCACATTCCTGGTTTCTGTTTGTCACCTTCGCCTGTGTGCCATGAACTCGACTGGCAGAAGGAGACGAGCTATTTGCTGAGTCACTTTCCTCCATTACGTGAGTTTTACTATCCTGCGATCCAGGTCTGGAGAGTTTAATATCAAACGGCACCTTTAATTCTGATTTAATCTCTGATCTTAAAGATGCCGTGCTCCTGCTTTGAGAGTCAGCCTCTTCGCTGTCCGTCTGGGAGAAGGTAACGCTTCTGCAGCTGCTGGATGAGCTTGGCCTTTTACCAGATCTTATTCCGTGGCTTTTGGATGGTTTGTGTTCATCATTTGTGTCTGGCTCCCCCCTTACAAAAGGAACTTCAGATGAAGGATTGTAATCTGACTGAAAACCAGAACTCTGATTCCTTGAGTCAGCTTTTGGGGACACTTTTGGTGACAGTGCGCTCTCTGTCAGTGGGATCACATCTTCACCTGCTTGCTCCTCAGGTTGCCTGTCAACACTTTGCATCTTCTTAGACAACACGCTCTTAATGAGGCATGAGGCCATCTTGGTTTTAGAGCATGTTTCATCCATAGAAGCAGATTTCTGGAGTTTGGACTGTCTTTCCTTTTGTTTATTGGGCTCGGGGCTGCACTCCGGAGGGAAACACTCTTGCATTGCTGCTGGTGTGCTGTGTTGTCTCAGAAAGGTCCCTCTTGGGTGAGTCTCTTTAGGGGGGCTTTCCACCATTGTAGGTAATCCAGGACTGCTATTTTCACTGCCCTCGTCCTGCTTTCCTTCACCATTCTTTCTTTTCAGCTGGATCTGTCTCTTGGGCACTCCTTTTCTTGCCTTCCTGTAATCGTCTCTTTCCACAGCCACATCTATGCATTCAAAGCTCCCCAACTCGTATCGTCTTGAAGGGTCAAGGCCATCTGAGTAGTGCGCAGATGGCTGCTGGAAGGAGAGCTCATCATGGTCCAGCTTCGGTGCAGAACCCCTGAAGTCAGCGTAGGCCAGCCAAGCGGCATTGACCCCAGCTGGACTCTCCTGGGTCGAGGGTTGAGAAATGTTTGTAGACGAACGGTGGCTGGAGTTGTACATGTCAAGATAATCTACTTCAGGGCTCGACAGGCTGCGGAAAGCCAAGTCTGTAAACCACTTCACCTCATTGTCTGCTTCATCAAGTTCGCTTCCCATGCTGGAACTGGAGCTCTGACAGGGCCTGTTTGCGGTAACTCGTCCAGGAGCGCTCCTCTTGCTTTGAGGCGCAGGGGGTTGAGGTCGTCTGCTGGCACCTCCACCCCTGCTGTCTTGTTGAGAAGCGAGTCTAAGCAGACTCTGTTGTTGCTGTAGCTGTCTTGTCGCTAGCAAGCTCTCTGGAAAGGAATGCACTGTTGGCAGTCCCTGACGGGTCTCTCTGCTTGTGGGAGCTGCACTGCAACTCACAGGTCCTTTTCTATTCCTGGCACTGAATGACAGCTCAACCTGTTCCCCTCTGTAACTGGTAACCCGCTGCCACCCCTCCCCTCTTTCAGGAACCTGCTCCTCCCTCACTCGCTCTCTGTCCATCTCCCTCACCCTTTGCCTCCCCATACCTACATCTTTTTCCTGCTCCAGTGGCATTTCCCTGTCCAGCTCCAATTGCCTTCCTTGCCTGACCCAGTGGGGTTGGCTATTATTGTCAACAGGGTCATCATTGGGGCTTTCCCTATTTGTCACGGCTTTCTTTAAATTACCACTTGATGAGGATGCTAAAACTCGAGAGGGGCTACGGCTTCTGTTCTGCCACTGTCTGTATGGTTTCTGGGGGGCTATGATGTGGACAGGTGTAAACCTGGTGAGAGGCGGAGAGGGAGTCTGCCTCCTGTTTGCATGGTGGGACATGTCCTCTGTGAATTTGTCCGTGTTTTCACGTCTAACTCGGGTTAGCAGCTGTCTTCTCGAGTTCTGAGGTGTGCAGGTTGATGCAGGTGAAAAAATGTTGTTGGCAGAAGTCAGGGGATAAGAGGTGGATTCAGGATGGAGGCTTTGCAAAGTACGGTTTGACGAAGCTTTGTGGACAGATGAGGTGTTGGGACTGCTGTTCTTAAGAGCTAAAACATTAGAGGAAGGAGACTTGATTTCACTTGGAGAGTTAGTATAAGTGTTTTCTTCTGGATAAAAGGGGGAGTGAAGGTCTTGTTTTTCCTCTGTGAAGGAAACCACTCTTGATTTATCTTGAGGATACACTTCCTTTGGGGTTTCTTCTATTTCTTTGGTTTGTTGTATCAGTGAGCTCTTGATACTTTTATCTGATAAGACAGATATAGGTGAACAAGCTGCCTCTGCCGGTGAGTTGCTTTTGATTTCAGCTGCTTCTTTCTCTCTGTTTTCAAATGTTGGCGACTCAGCGTCTATTGTCAGAGGTGTGGGGGACTGTGTTATTATATCGACAGAATAAGAATTACTTTCAATGTCAGAATGGTGGGGTTGTGTACAGAAGGGGTTATCTTCTGTGGGAAGGGTTGCTGGTGAGTGCTGATAACTCTGCTCAGGGGATAGAACAACCGGGGATAGATCTCTGCTCCTGCACGGAGGTGAAGGACTTTGATGCTCGTCAGATAAAAGGGTTTGATATCTTGGTTCAGGTGAAGGGTTTAGAGGATTTGGCTGAGGTGATGGTGTTTGAGGCAAGAGAGTTGCCTCAGAGTTTAGGAAGTCTAATATTGGAGTTGACCCTTGTGGAGTACAAGTAGACTCTGCTGCACTGCTGTTTATACTGTCTTTGCTTGCCTCAGACAATATAAGGGTCCTGTCTGACTCTTGGGTGGAGAGATGGGAGAGCTCTGGAAATAAGGGACTGTCCCTCTCCTCAGGCTGAACAACAGAGTAAGAAATTCCTGTGATATGAGGCGATGAGGTGAAGCTTCTTGGTGATGCAGATCCAACAGGAGGCTCTAAAAAAGGAGAGACTGATGTTGTTTCCTCTTCAGAGGGTTGCTCTTTCCTACTGACCTCAGGTGAAGATGCTATTATCCTTATCTCAGGTGAAGGAGAAGTGTATATGTGCTCTATGGGGGAGATACTGTCCCTTAGTCCAGGTGATGGAGATAAACTATAACTAACCCAAGGTGAAGACACCGGGGTCCTGATTTCAGAAAATGTTAAACTGCTTCTTAGTTTAGCCGACGGGCCAGGAGAGGGACTTCTTGTCCCAGAGTCAGCTGGGGAGGTAGCACTGAGTATGACAGGTGAGGCCCTTGTATTTCGTGAGTCCAGTGAAACAGCACTGCCCACAAGCTCAGGAGATGTTGCTACTGAAATAACTGGAGAAGGGGGTGTGTATCGAGGACTCGGTGTACAAACAGGGCTGCGTGGTTCAACCGATAATCTTGTATCTTGGCTCTCGGGAGTAGTTGCAGTTTCTCTTCCTGATGATGAGGGATCTGAAATCAGTTCGGGAGTATGGACTGAATCTTTTATATCAGGTGTGGAGCCTCTGCTAAGTAGATCAGGTAGGGAGACTCTCCCTCTCAGCTCAGAGAAAGGAGATGACGCTTGTGGATCAGAGAGAGGGGAAGTATTTCTGAACTCCGGGGAGACTGCTGTTCCACCTGATTCAGACTCTATCTCTAAACTACCGGATGAAGGAAAAGGAGGTGTAAGGATGGTTCTGGATTCAAAGTCAGAATCTGTAAAATTCTGAGAAAAGTGTGTAAAATCAGGTAATGCACTGCCGTTTGGATTTAAGTGATGGGCTGTTGGCTCAATCAAGTCTTGTGGGAAGGAAGGACTCGGAGTGAAAGATGGATTTGAGGGGCTGCTTTGTCTGTATGTAAATGAAGGAGTTGTTCTTAATTCAGATTCTGACTGGGTTTGTTTTGGATGAGGTGATGATGATGTAGATGATGATGAAAGTCTTTTTTCAGCTGAGGAGGAAGACAAAGATGACAGTCTTCCCCCTGGACTGAGGGTATTAGGGCTACTATGTCCAGGAGAGGGTGTCCTCTCACCACTGCTGAAGACTTGGGATGATGGGCTAATTGAGCTAAGCTGAAGTTCTGGTGATTTGCTCTTCGGTGTTAAATTTGGGATAGTGTCCTCACAAACTTGTGGATGTTCTGAGCTCAGCACCTTACCCTCCAATTGCCTTCTCTCTGAAGACTCGTTTTGCAAAGCAGGGCTGTAGACCCTCTCTCCTGAGTCTTCAAAGCCCTCCTCTCCCTCACTGGAACCCTGTGCAGTGTGGTAGGAGCCAGAGGAATCGTTCAGTTCATCCACCAGAGGGGATGCAGCTGCTCTGCTGTCCACCTCTCTCTGGGAAGGGACAAAAGCCCCAGCAGCAGGGCTGCTTGAGAGGGACGACGACTCACAGTCGTCCCCGAAAATGTCACAAAGGCAGGTTGTCTCAGAGATGGCGTTGCGCTGAGTGGGAACGTTGATTATGTCGTAGATTTCAACGTGGTTAGGGGTCCCGTCACGATGGCAAAGGGAAAAGGTGCGCGGCGCACTGCGCAGGAAGGAGTAGCTGTCCCCCTGGAGAGTCCAGCTGTCCATTGCTAGTCCACAATCTCCAAATGCTCAGTGTGGCCGGTCCAGGCTGCTCCTTTAGTCTGCTCTTGGCTCTGTTCCTGCACTAGAAATAAGATATGGTCACCTGGATGGTGTGCAGCTCATTCATTGATACAAACAGTGGTCACTGAGAGGTAAAGGTTTATGCATCTCAGATCTTAAACTGCAGCATCTCTGTTTTATTTGCTTCCCATCAGAAATTATTAATCATTTAATCATCAGATGTTCTGAGAATACTTAAAGCTACATCTCTATGAGTATCTCTGAAAAACTGCAGCAAACAGCATAAAATTAACACAAGATTTACTGTAATTTGACTTAAAATCTGAAGTTGCATGCTATACATTCTCCATGTGCTTAAAATATCACTGTCCACTTTCATTCTGATTTACAGTTATTGTCATTATCTGGACTGACAGCGTATTGAATTAAACCTGAGAAAAACTTAACTTTAATCTCAACTATCAACGTGTAGTACTGACCAGAGAAGCGGGCCATGAATTTTTTGCAAGAAGAGAGAGATAAAAAGTCTGCTACTGTACCTTTGGCCGCTGAGAAAGCTTTCCAGATAGCATTGAGTTCCTCACTGTTGCAACATGTGCCCCTCATCCAACAAACTGTCTCTGCAAAAGACTCCAAGGTGTATCCAGGTCTATGCAGCTCCACACTGTAATGTCTGCAAGTGCCACACTGACTGGACAGCTACAGAATGTCACAGGCACTGCCATGTATCAGACTTGAATAGAAAAAGCAAAGAGAGGGGTCTCACTCAGACACATTGCATCCCCTAATACTCCCTTCTCTATTTCTGCCCCACCCCTCTGAGCTGGCATAGGGGAAAGCGCTTACTGATGTAGCCCAGATCCTTTTTCTTCTGCAGACTGGGGTTTGGTTGGGCATTGGCTTTTCTGTGTGAGACGGGGTAGGGTACCTCACAGGGGGTGGGTGGGTTTATAGTTAGCAGCAGGTGCTGATCAGGACAGGACGGATAACTGCGCCTGGAATCTGACACTTAGAACCAGCTCAGTCACAGGGCTTCTCTATATATAGACCCATATTATCAGGGCCAGATAGACGTAGCTTTAGCCTTTTGCCGGGGGGTACTGGTGGGAAAAGGAAGGGGAAATAGTGCGCTTGAAGAATGGCGCACACATTGTCAACTGGGCTGCAACATGTGAGGGTGTACTCAACATAGAGAGTGCAGTTAAAGTAAACTTTGTGCACTTGTCTATGTATGGCCCTATGTGTTATGGCTAAGGAGTGGTTGTGGAACAGGTCAAAGGTTAACCCTGACCACCCGACCTTACCGGCTCAGATGAAATCCTGCGCACTGCTTCGCTAGCAAAACTTGTATGGTAAGGTGCTCTGACATATTTTAAGCCACTTCCTTCCACCAACAAATGTCCAAATTTCCAGGACCCCTATGGCCGATAAAACTTCAACTTCTGATACATATATTCATGCTTCACCACTATACAGCAAAGCAAAACTGAGAAAACAGAGGACGACTTTAATTTTCTGCACTCATACAATAGTCACACAATAGAAGGACACTCTGAGCTACACTGAGGTTGTCTAAACAAATTTGTCTGTGGTAAGTTCACATAAGCCCTCGGTCCCTACCCTAATACCTCATGTGATTACAATTCATTCTCTTATTAAGTCTTTCGGGGAAAACCCCTGGAAGAGTCACAATGTACAGCTTAGCTTTGATTTTATTATATCTCAGCATTGGAAACATAATAAGATATTTATGCATAGAAATACACATACATAAATCCAGATATCTGATTGAAAGTAGTGTTAAAACTATTAATTCAAGAGTGTACCATCTATGACATTGTAATGAATATTTTGTTTTGGGCTTAATCTTTTAACACCACCAGTCATTTCAAAATCTACCACTGTTTATAGACTGGTATTCATGGGATCGATAAGTAAATGTTATTTATTCAGCACTTCTAACAAAGAAAACTCACTAAGTGCTTCACAGGATTAAAATATATATATACAAAAATATGAATTTAAAGATATCCTGGTAACTAATAACATAAAAAAATCACATGATTGTTTTAAAGGCTCTTGTAAAAATCCACCATACAATATTACATTATATTTTGTCATTATGAATGAAAATCTTACTTTTGGAAGCATACAAAATATTGGCTTTTGCAAAAAGAAATCATCTTTTTTACTTTTAGCTAAAATTATATACTTGAATTGCTGTACTGGCATGCCTGGTATGAGATTGTGTGAACTTAAGTGTGCTGAAGTGCTGATAAATTTAAACTCTTTGTGGTTAAGTCACTACTGTAAACTGGAAAAGGACTCAGTGGGAAAGAATGACGAGCACCTCAGCAATGGGGAGCTTTCGTCTACATCACTGATAGATTAGTCACAACAGCCTTCACATGTCCAAAGACCTCACCCACCATCACCCTCACACAAATAAGCCATGCTAAGACAATATACTGCACTGGTAGCTTAAAGGCAGAGAAGCTGTACTATCTATATCTATACCATCCAAAGGGTTTTATTACTGACATGCTGATGTTCTGTGCCCATTGTTAAGCAAATGTGAATGACTGAACACTTCCATATGTGTGAAGATAAACATGAGCATTTTTAAGTATTCGACACAGACAGGAATGCTGCTAAACAAGGATCCAGTCTTGTGATGGGTTATTTAAGTTCAAGTTTATTTGACAGTAAGAATATAAACCTAAGATCACATTACATCTCTTTTCAACTGACCTAGTTGCTCCATTAGGATGTGAATAAGTTTAGAGCGTTTCAGCTTTTTGCCATGTTATACTTACTATAATTACTCCATTTATGAGAGATAAGTTTGACCAGTTTTATGTCAAAACAGCAGATTTGCCAGAACACAAGTTTCTTAAATATTCAAGACACAGGATTGGCTTAGAAAGACAACATAATACATGATATACATACATGATATATATACTACTGATATAACTACCAGTAGCTGAAGTACATAAACTAGTTTCATTTGCTTCACTGCTAGTGTGTTAAAAATAATGATTTAATAAAATTTAACTAACTCAGTACTATGGAAAATATTGATCAAATTAAATGGGCACAGTGGGCATCAGCTCACCAGTGACCCTGAAATGGATAAAACATGTATAGAAAATGGAAGGGGGAAATTCCCATATTTTATAAGTAATGCAACAAAAGTTGGCACAAATTCACAAA
This sequence comes from Craterocephalus stercusmuscarum, assembly GCA_037177115.1. Lineage (NCBI taxonomy): Eukaryota > Metazoa > Chordata > Actinopteri > Atheriniformes > Atherinidae > Craterocephalus > Craterocephalus stercusmuscarum. Next base: position 24,102,039 of record JBBDHI010000007.1, read on the forward strand.
TTGTACTTGAATCTGTGCAAGTGCTGTTTGTCAAAAACAAGCAACTCCTTCTCTATATATCAAGTGATTATGTAGTCATTCCTTAGAGAATAGCAACATTTTAATACTGACAGGACTGAGATCGACTTTATCACAAACCTTGTTTTGTTCAGCTATAACAAGTCAAACCTAGAATATGATTGTGAATATTAGGAGGAACAGATGAAAACAAAGCACTATTTGCATCCTGGGAGAAGGTGGACATTGCAGAAGGAGAAAAATACCTGGGAGTTCAGTTGGACAACAGACAGATATGCAACACCGAAGCATCTACAACGAAGGACGTACCAGAATCTACTTCTTGATGAAGCTCAGATCCTTAATTGTTTGCACTGAAATGTTGCATATCAACAAGTCTGTGGTTGAAACTGCCGTCTGCTTAGCAGGCATCTGTTAGGGCAGCAGCATACTCTGAGGCAGGGACTTAGAGATTGAGAATGCTGGCTCTGTGCTGGGGGGAAATCTGGAGTTTCTGGAGCAGATCTTACAGAGAAAAAAGCGGCACAGGTTACTGAAAATGATGAACAATTATTTAAACTACACAAAGAGAGGACACAGCACTGTGTTCAGTAACAGATTGGTTTCAATATGCCTGTAAGACAGAAAGTCAGGTTTAACTCCTCCTATACTGCCTAGTAACAAGATTTGGAATGTTAATTAAATTAATTATATTCAGTTATTCATTATTTCCAATTATTTATCTTTTTTAAAAGCCAAATTTCTTTAAATATTAAGATGTCCATTGATAAATAAATGAAGATTGTTTCTCATTTGATTTACTTCTCTAAAAAGTTGCATATATGAATCAAAAATTTGCTGATTTGATATGCTCTTCACTGATATTTTATGTAGAAGTGCTGCTCCATATTCTTCCTAGAGATAGTGGATAAAATGTAACCTCAGTGCAAAAAGAATAAAACAAGCACTAAACAACATATCAATCACGTGGAAAAATTGAAGCAGATAAAAATAAAACTTTCATTCTGAAAGCTCAATTTAGCGCAGTATGCGACACCGGAAGTTACGCATTACGACTGGTGGTGGAGTGTTGCCATAACAGGCAAGTGGCTAACGCTAATGTTTGCTAACTAATTAGCAGGGCAGGTAAGTGTTTGTGGTTAAAAAATATCCTTCAAATTTAGGTGATCAGTGATAGGTGTCCAGACGGTTAGAATAAGGCTAAGTGATAATGATGTACGGGTTGTCATCCTCCTCACGAATTGTTTGGGCCTGGTCAGTCAGCAGCAGGCT
>JBBDHI010000007.1:24120700-24138216 GCA_037177115.1 Craterocephalus stercusmuscarum
CAGCCAACTTTGTTCGGGGCTTGGAGAAAAACCCAGATAAAAGAAGGCCAAGTTGTTCGTGTTGGGGTTCGGGGGGGAGAACCCCCCCCCCCCCCCCCCCCCCCTCCCCCCCTCCCCAACAAGAAACTTTCCACTAAAGCGTCCGGCTTCTAATAAGCTGATATATAAAACACGCAGAGGTAACACTGAAGAAAGAAGCCTGATAATCAATAATGATGAATATTATAAAGGATAATATGACTCTTAGAGAAGAAGTGGATTTCCTCTGCTGCAGTCCAGTGAGAAAAACCCCTGCGTCTCTGCATCCAAGTGAGACATGATTAAAGGAAGTCGGGGGGCAGGTCCTGCTAAGTTGTGTGCACGTATGTGTTTGACATCATATGAATAAATCATGAGTGTGCAAAGCCGGACGGCCAGTGGTCAAGGTCTGACGCAGTATTCTTAGCTGCGTCCACGAGAACGCGATCAATGCTCGGCAGGAAGCTGAGCTTTGTGGGCGAGGGCGAGTGAGGTGAAGCAATTCCTTCTGGGTGGATTGGACAAACATCCTTTTAGGCCGCAGCCACAAATCTTGTGGGACTGAAGAAATCTTGCATCCAGTTGTTTTCCATAATTGCCTCGTAGTTTATGGGCCCCGAGTAAACCAGGAGACACAGGGAGATTTACAGCTCAGCCCAGACTAGCCAGGGGGGCCCTGAAATGCAACACACATCATTAAATCAAGCAGACACACACACACGCTCAGATCAAAGCAGTGCCAGCCTTGAACAGTTACGGTCTAATTGAAAAGCGTTGTGTTTTTGATATATGCCTCTTTCAGAGCTGTGATGAGTTTTTTCAGAAGTGCTGCGGAGACAGCAGACGCTTCTATTTCTCACTTTTGCCTGCGTCTGCTGCGATGTTACCGTGCCTGAAATATATCTGTTTGTAATGGCCTTCTTGCAAAAGGTAAATGTTGCTTCGGGAGCACAGTCAGTCATGTCACGGTTAGATGAATTCTGCAACAGGAACGCAAGGAATGAAGAGAAAACCCGTCTTAAAAAAGGTTGTTTTAGGTTTTGGAAAAAATCGGATTTTATTCTCAGAATTATGACATTTTTTACATCTTTCTTTAGTGGCACTAATACTCTTCCATGGTATCAATAAGAAAAAGATTTTTGAGCAAAATTAGCTTCTGACATCTCACTAAATCATTGTTGAAAATGTGCTGTCTGAGTGAACTAGAGCAGCGTTAAAGGCTTGAACCTTAACTCCTCTACTACTCTGCAACAATTACAAAGAAAACAAAGCCCTCAAGAGAAGGGCTTCCAGGGCGATCTCTCTTTAAACATTGTAATCAGCTCTCTTCTAGGGAAAGAAAAGCTGTCAATGAAATGCTTGAGCGTGAAGAGGGAGCATGCATCAGCGCTGGGACAGAGGCACAGGAGAGGAGGACGGGGAAGCCAAATTCCAAAGATGCTTGTCAAAGCACAAGCTCTGGCTCGTTGGGTTTTTGATGCACAAAAGCACTCCCACTCCCACGGACGCTTGCTCACACTCCTGTGTGCTCTTGCCACTCAACACGGTCCCAATAAAAAAGCACATGCATGGAGAGCAGCACCTGATCCTCTGCCCTCCTGCCTCAGCTCTCTCTCACTCCCCTATGCATGATCAAAGTTTGTTTACGTTTGTGGGGAAACTTTGTGCTGTGTGGGAGGGTTAGATGTAACCTGCACTCACTCCGTTATGTTATATAAGCCTCGCTTGCACGGTTTTCACAGCTGTTGGTTGTGTAAAACACTACTGTGCGATTACCACATCGGCCACAACAGTTATGCTTTAGAAAAATGTTCAACACGTTACTCTGATCGGTTGGCAACCTGACACGGCTGCTGTGTTTTCAGCGTTAATCCTACCACTGTTTACATAGATGTTTACCGGATTCATGCTAAGACCTGCCAATTATTAAAAACAAAGAAATGAAGCTGAGGCTTTTGAGTGTCATTTTACTGCATCTACAGAGATTAACCCAACGTTCAAAGTAATGATCAAAAATGATGTTTTGATGATTGTAGATTAAATCAATGATAAGTGGGATTTCTCAACAGTGAAACAGCACATACTCTGCTTATTCACAGCTTCATGTCTTTTATTTTAAGGGTTTATCAGAGCAGTTTAACATACACTAAAGGGATACCATGTAGTGTTTGGCCACTAGAGGTGGACTTTTAACTTTGCATAAACCACATGGCACCGTCATAAAATAAAACAGTCTCTCTCTTTCTGGCCTCCTGAGACACTGTTTTCACCTTCTTACTGTGATCAGCCATGACCAACTTTCAATCGAAGAGGAGGATAGCGTAGCACAAAGCAGAGCCCTCTGTGACAGAGGAGCAGCTATAAAGCAAAGCGCTGTACAGTAGGTCACATGATCCCATCAGAGACAGAGCCGCTCCTGCAAAGTTACAAAGTCTGGTTTCTGACTTCTGACAGTCCCCCAGAAATCATCCATTATTACTCCCATGAATCTGACATTTAGGTCAAAATTTACACTGTATGCCTTAGGAGTAAAAACAATAACAGTTTTTCTGATACTGCATGTTACGCTGCTCCTATTGTCACTGTCTGAAATGCTCCAATTCAGCTCTTCTGGTCAGTTAATCAATTGACAATAGATAACAGGCGGCTGTGGCTCAGTGGATAGAGCTGTCGACTACCAAACAGGAGGTCGGCGGTTTGATTCCACTCGGGTACATGTCGTCCATGTCCTTGGGCAAGACAATGCATGAATGTGTGTGAATGTTAGCATCTAAAAAGCACCCAGTATGCTACAATATAGGTGCTGTGTGAATGGGTATGATTGGGTGAATGAGACATGTAGTGTCAAAGCGCTTTGAGTGGTCACATGACAAGAATGGTTAAGAGTTTTCAGAGCATATATTTGTGATTTGAGAGTCTGAGCAGGTTGAGCTGTGGCAGAAGCCGACTGGGAACAAACAGCTTCACTCTGTCTGAGGCCATTCTGAGGATCCAAGATGCAAAACAAACAAATTTAAATTCTGTGACTGATATTTAAGATTATACGTCACATGCACACAAAGCTAGCTCAAGCTAACAGAAAGCAGACAGAGCATCCCCAAAAAGGTCCACTAGAAAAGCGCTCTACAAGTACAGTCCATTTACCATTAATTGATTGCTAAGAATTCCTTCAATGACATTATTTTTTAATAAAACTAATGCATCTTTGGACAGGTGCTCCAGTTGTATGTGAGCGCAAATTTTCCAGTGTAACCAATGTATGAATCCCATTTAATTGCCTCACTAGTCGTTCAACTTGTAATAAGTAATTAATTCTCTGGATAACTGATTAAGACAATTTAATCGAATGCCCATCCCTAATAAACACATTTACATGAAAGTAAAAGCAGGTATAACTTTTGGCCTAAATATTAAAAACTCTCCTGTGAAGTGAAACGTAATAAAACCATAAAACCCCATTCTGGCTCTCAGCTGATGAGGATTACCATCATCATTGTGATTAACATCATTTGGGACATTGGGAGTCATAAGAAACGTGCCCATGACTTGTAGAAGTTGATCATTTTGGCCAAATAATTTCTGTTGGCAGGGCATTAGCAGCCTTTCAGTGCCCATGACAAAGGATCCAAATGGTTAAAAGAGTTTAGGCTATGCAGTAAACTTGTCTTGAGTGAACCTTTCACAGCATATTAATGTAGAATATTTGTGATTTGAGAGTCTGAGCAGGTTAAGCTGTGGCAGAAGCCGACTGGGAACAAACAGCTTCACTCTGTCTGAGGCCACTCTGAGGATCCAAGATGCAAAACACACAAACAAATTTAAAATTCTCTTTCTGTGACTGATATTTAACATTATACGTCACATGCACGTTTCGTCAAAGCTAGCTCAGGCTAACAGAAAGCAGACAGAGCATCACCAAAAAGGTCAACTTTCCTTCCATGACACTCAACATGACGAGCAGTGTTTCTGTGTAAGAAGTGGGCTGTAAATCAACCTCCATGCTCAAGTTGAGGGTGCAGTGTTCAGTCTCACACTGACCCCATTGATGAAGACTACGCCGCTCTTCACAGAGGTTGAAGGTTATATTTAGTCATGGGTGCAGATACAGGGCGCTGCTGAACGGCCAGAGCAAACACAGACGCTTCACTCTGCAAGTTCTGACAAGAAGGGATTTTAAAAAAATGTCCAAACACTCATCCATCATGAATAAAACAAAAACTTGGTCACGCAAATAACAGGAACGAGCGTCTGTAGTGTCATCCACGAGTCTGTTCCTTATCACCTGCCATGTTTCAAAGTTGGTGGTGAGGAGGGGAAGGACTGGCAGGTTCAACTCCAGTGTGAGACTAATTTTGTTTTTCATTGACTTTTGCCTCGAAGCTTTTGCACACCATACCAATGTGAAGAACCAGCAGAGATAAAGACCCCCTGCTGTGTCTCATCACGTCAGCAATGTCTGAGCAAACAAAAAAAGCAGCACGTACAACACTGAAAAGTACAATTAATGCCAACACGAGAGGACAAAACTTCTCAGCTACTCTGTTAAATAATAAAAGAAAAAAATATCAAAGCATTTTTTTTACATAAACCAGGTCATTATTAGTTCAGTTTGTACTCGAGTTCATTTACAGGAACTACTCGGAAAATTAGAATATCCAGAATAAGTGCTGCACTTGCATAACTTAACTTCAAAGATGAAATGTACACATACAAATAGTATGCAAATCAATATATTTCAGCTTTTATTTGTTTAGATTTTGGTGATTAGGATTTGCAGCTTCAGAAAACCTCAAATTAAAAAAAGTCATAAAATTAGAAAATTAAAAATGGATTTGAAATACAAAAATGTGAGGCCTCTGAAAGTAAAATCTGTACTTAGTACATAAAATGTATTGGTTTCACCTTTTGTGTTGAATTGCCTGAATAAAACAACTTTTCCAGCATATTCCAATTTTCTGATTAATACCTGTAGACAACCTGATTGTTTTGTACATTTAGAGTTTTAAAGCAATAAATCTTTGTCCATTGAGACAATTCATTACTCCGAACAACCACTCAGGGTCACGTCTTGCTGACCTGACACCAACAGACAATATGGCTCTCTGCACTGGTCAAAAAGTCTTGCACACAGCTGCTAATATCTGACTCAACTGCAGGTTGAAAACATATCATCTGCACTCAGTTCTGCATCAAACGATCCTGCAGCGGATGCAGGGTTAAATCAGGCGTGCTCACTTTTAAACCTGAGGGTTTTTCTCTTTTAAAAACATACTTAGTACTGTATGTTGCACTGAAAAGATTTCACCACCCACTGGTGAGGAGGAGTGTGGACCAGAATATCATGACTGCACACTTCTAACACTGTCAGATGACAGATGCATGTATTATGTTTGTCTTGTGATGGACATTTTATCTCAGCTGGACGAGTCAAACTGCAGAATTTCTAGTCAACACAAGATATGAGTCGGCTACAGCATTTTCATGTCCGCCACGACACAACCAGCCATTTGAATAAAAAGATGGAAAAAATAAGTCGAAGCTAGAAGATCTAAATTTAACTCCGTAAAATCCTTGTAGTCCGAATCATGACCGTTTGACTTCACCCTGAACTCACTCCACTAAATCAGCTGTTGAGTCTTCCTCTGAAGCAGCGCAGCTGAGGCTTCTACACTTTGCATCTGTTAGAACATGATGCGAGGCCTGAACAGCGTGCTTGGGCTTTTACTGCCCCTGTTGACTCTACAATATCGTATTTCTCAAAGAATTCAATTACTGCCTCTGACTACTGAAGCTGTGCCAGGGTCATCCGGAGTGACCAGTTGCTTTGCCGTGTCATAGAGCCTTATTGATCGGAAACTGACTGATGTTATGTAACGCTGCTTCATTATGAGGGCAGCCCCACCCGAGCTTTCATCCATGAAAGTTCGTTTAACAGTCATACTCTTCTTCTACTTTTACACTGACTGAAAAGACTGTTTTGTTAAAATTTCCTCCTGCGCTGTGTAAAGCAGGTTGGCTACATAATCCCTCACTTTGTCTAGATTAATGCCTGTTTGAACCCTTTGTAAGGTTACAACCTCCGTCAGTGTATGCATGCTTATGTGCATGTGCGAGATGAAGAGAGATTAGTGGCAGCATAAGAATATGTGACGGACCCCAGTGCTGTTTCTGAATGACATCCACTCGTCCGCCAGTCTGCTCTCACTCACTAATAATCTACCTCTACTGGTAAATATCGAATTATGCCGCTCCATAAAAACAGGGAAAGACTTAGCTGTAGGTGCTTTTCAAGCTAAAGCTGCTATTTAGTCTTTATTGCTACTGCTGAGTCACATTTAGGAGATGTGAATAAGAAAAGGCAAATGTGTTGCTTCAGGTGGGTTTTTAAGGCTTTTTATGTAAACACTGCATGATGAGAATGGAAACATTGGGAATTGTGTCAGACCTGGCAGAGATTAAAATGATGGGACTCATCAGCTGTTTCCAGTCTGAACTGGAAAACTTACCTCAGTGAACTGACCAGCAACTCCATAGATATGAGGTTTCCAGAAATTTTAAGCAATTTTTTTTTTAGCTTTTTTTTGTTTCCCTTCTGCGGATGTCCGCTACAATGGTTTCATTTTCAAGATTTGTAACCAATTATGATGAAAACTTCTTTGGCCACATTGTTAATAAGAAAAAAAGAGCAACATAAGCAACTAAGCTGATTCAAGCACCCTCTGACAAGGCTATACAGCCTAGCTTGTTTTTAATAAAATGACAGCAACACAAGGTTTCACACGTGTCAGGTGGCAACACTCTCACCTGTTCACTGAATGAGGCGACAGGTTGTGTTGCTTTGCTTCATAGCTTCACAGGAAAGATGAGAACAGTTCAGCTTTAAAGTGACACCGGAGATGTGTGTGAACCTAGAAAGGGTTATTACGTCTCCAGAAATGCACAGAATGAATGTCACTAATTATCAAACGAGTCTGGAACATAGAGTTTTAAGGTTGGAAAAGTACACAATGTGTCACCTGAATGACGTTTATTTGATCTCATGACTGATTTCCATTGTGATTTCCAAATGTCATGAAGACAAATAAAAAGCAGGAATGAAAAAAACCTATAAAATTCATATACGTCATCATTGCCTGTTGTTGCTGTGGTCACTCAGGCGAGTCAATGAACTTATTTGAAACTCCTCTCAGTAATATGTAGAGAAAACTTTTTCCGACTTAACCAGGACGTTATCTCCTCATCATTTCCTCCAGTAAATGATTCAATTAAATATTTTCTTTCAACTAATCCGATGCTGTGGAAAGGGCACAGGCTTCCTTGAGCTTCCATAGACTCAACACGATAATCATTAATGCAAATAACTAGGGCTGTCCCGATAGCACTTTTGCACTTCCGATACCGATACCAATAGTATGAGCAAAATATTGTGTCAAACCTCACCTAAAAACCTTAAGTCAACTGAGTCATTAATTATTAATCAATGAGTTAATTTAGAATAAATTTAAAGACACATTTCACATTTCTGTTGTCAGAAAAAACAACCCCGTAGAAAATGAACAGGGGAGAACACTCGTACAGGGTGTACCAAGCCTGCATCGTCAGGTGAAATGGCTGGTTAGAAAATCTTGATCACCTGGTATCGGCAAAAGTATCGGCACATTTCGATCCATGGTACCGGATCGGGACAGCCTTATAAATAACACCATGTTGAAATGTCCCCTAATGTTACTTCACGGTGATTTGTGGGAAAGCAGACGCAGAGCGGCGTGCGTGAATCCGGTCCAGGTTGGTGAGCGTTTGCCAGGGGCTGAGGTTCAGCGCTGGCCATGTGAGGAAACAAACTCACATTCTTCACATTTCTTGCTGGGTAATTATTAATGCGCCATCACATAGCACATGTAGCTCTGATAAGGCTGATGCGAGCTGCTCTCCGTGCTGAGGGCACCGATAGCCTATGTATGAGGACAGCTTTTGTCTATTAAAAAAAACCTCCGTTCCCATGAGAACCTCCCTGATGATGATTTAATGACTGATAATTTAGCCAGATAATCAGAGTGTGGGGGAAACAGTGCTAAATTGAGCCGATAAAAGACAAAAGCACAAGAGGCCCAGCTACTTATTAAATTCTTGACAGCCAGAGGGGGATTTAGGCTCAGCAGAGACTTCTTTGTTTCCTGCAGCGGTTCATGGAGAAATCACTTCTCTGTGATTAAGCGATGGAAAATCGAGTGGTTCCCACATCGACCCACACCTGAACCGATTCCACTTAACATCTGCAGTCAGGGTGCCTGCATCAAAGCGCACATATACTCAAAGATAGACCACACACACAGAAATGTGCAGACTGCAGCAAATACTGATTAGGATTCAGCGAAACAGACGATATGGATTGACCGTGCACTTAAATGTTAATGCATGCCTGAAAAAAAAACACAGAGATAAATATTTCACTGGAAAAATCCCTTTTCTTTTATCCTGTATAAACCGAGAGGAGGAAGCAACCCGGCTGGGTGGCAGATAGTAAACACGGATGCTGACGCATGCTGACGCCTTGTCAGAGGATCAGCAGTTTTTTTTTCTGTGGAGTTTCTGTGTAAATAAAGGGAGTGTTTGTTGTTCATCAATGCTACAAATAACCAAACTCTGCTTGTTCAGCCAAACAGGTTTCAACAAAACCATACTGGGAGCACAAACATTGAGTAAACAGAAACGGAAGTGAAATATTAAAACGAGAAAATGTCCGGTTTTGACATGGAGCCTAAAAGTCAGTAAACAGAAAGTCATGAGAAGTCTTGGAGGGGAATTTCTGGGACACAAACTTTCCATCAAGGCAAATACCGAATCTAAAGAAAAGATGGTTTCCTGGAAAAAGAAAAAAAGGAACATAAACGGAAACATATCTTGTTATTTAAGAAGCACATGGCTCCATTTTTAGGCATGCTGTAATTAATTAGCATATTAGTTCTGTGTTGGAGGCTGAGGCTGCTGCTCAGAGTGACGCAATTTACCCCGGAGAGAAGATTTAGTTAAAAAGTTTGCTAATTCCAGTTCAGCCCGGTCGCAAGCCAAAATTCCTCATGAGCAAAGCAACTAAAAACCAGGCTGCTGTCCTCATCTCTCTGCAAGTCAAACCACTCTTTGATGATGCCGCCTTAAAATCAAAGTTAGTTGGGAGGCTGTCGAGCGAGCGGGGATGTTGACGTGTTAAACTTTGCCAGCAACGAAACACGTGGGTGAATCAAACAGGTGAATGACGCAAAGATTACGTTTTTACACTCACTATACTTATGTAGAAATAAAGGCAGTTTACCTGTGTGTTTATCCACCTGGGAATTCACTCCTCTGCTCCTCTTCCCATCCTCACTCACGTTCTCAGCCTTTCTGTCACATGATTGAGCGACAGATCATCGCACCGTCTGGTTTCCTGTTTCTCGGCATTTCGTAGGGGCTGGGAGGTACGAGGATGAGGAGGAAACTCCCTAAACCGGTGACCTCTGGGATGACTTTGCACTGATTTAATTAGAAGACGAAGCTGGTCTGAAGCCGTGCGTAAGGATGGAGAGTTCCTAATGATTCATAAGGAGAACTGGGAGATGCCGCTACGCTGCTGTTTGCCCAATTCTGACTCATCTCCGAGAGCTTTCGCACTTTCCTGTTCACCCTGCACCCTCCACTTTGCCTGCTCATCTCTTTGTGTCTCATGAGCTCTCTCGAGGGCAGAAGTGGTCATACCTGTTCCTCCAGTTTCTGGCACAAAAGCCCCGCATGGGAACCAGCTTTGAGGAATTCATTTCAGACCCTAAATCGAAACACAGCACAGCTAATGCATCAGCAGCGCGGGCCGTCTTGTTTGCCCTTAGATCAAACGACAATAACAGGGGATTGGAGCCGGGTTCAAATGCAGACAGCAAAAACGGAGCGAAGCATGAAAAACAAGCGAGTGCAAACGAGGGAGAAGTGGAAAATAAGGACATGTGGGGGCTGCGCCAGAGTGGACCGTCTGGACAATAGTCTGAGTGTAAGTCTCCCTTCTCCCTTCCTGTGGCTGGGTTACTGGACGGGTTCTGCACCATATCATGTTACATAATTCAAACTGGAGACGCTGGCATCTGAGGAGGGAGAAGAGAGAGGACATTGTTCTCTGCTCCTCAGTCGGAGGAAAGCGACTTCTTTCTTCTGTCTTCGCCATGTGATGTCTGCCACAGAACTGAAGGGAGTCAAGGGGAGTATCTGGGCTTCTTAGGCCTGGCACTGATGGGTGCGCATGCAAGCATCCCGGCTAATAAAGCACCTCACCAGTCAGAGATGCACAATGTTGAGACTGGCAAGCTATTAAAGGCATTCCAGAGCAGGAATGTGATGTTTTACGGTGCCCTCTGGTCTGCAGGGTGGAATTCGAAGAAAATCAGCTGAAAAGAAAATGAACAGAGAGGATAACCCCATCAAAGCTACGCGGCCCGGTGTAACACTTGAGCAGGTGCCACTGTACCCCTGTCATTATGTCTGGGCCCCACGGGCATTTTCAGGCTCAGATTCCAAAGTTATGCTTTTGTAAATCTCCAGGCTGCAACGGGAGAGCCGAGAAAGACCGGAGGAAAAGGCGGGAGAGATGGCAGCAGGTGGACGGATGAAGAGAAAACAGGAGGCCTGAAAGCTGACGGATGGATGGAGATACAAGGCAAGAGCTGAGGACTTCATGTAGACGCCACGCCGTACCTGTCTGAGGAGTCAGACGACCCGGGCTAGACTCATTTCCTCTGCTAAGCTCTTCAGGACGTTACAGGAAACAGCCATGGGAGGCCTTCTGGCTGTCTGGAGGAGCTCGGGGAGTTTCTCTAAAAACATGATATTCTGAGTTTGATGAGGGCATCTGAAAGGTAATTAAAACCATGCAACCGGCCTACAGTTCGAAACAAGAGGAAAAAGCTAATCCAGCTCTGTCCAGAGGTCACAAATCCACTTAACAACAACTCTAAAGCTCACAAACTGGCTTGCAACTTCGCATTTAATTCCCACCAAACCTCTCCCAGAGCCAGGCTACACCCCCCCCCCACCCCCCCCCCCCTCCACCGCCGCCCCACCTGCTTCCATTGTGCCGCACAAACCTCTTCTGACTGCACATCTATTTATTCCCCAACTGCAAGATAACAGCAGGGAATAATAGTGTCAGCAAGAATTAACCACTGCTCTACTTCCCTAGCTGTGTGACCTAAAACAGATGCGAGCGGGTCACGTTAACACACTGCAACCTTTAAAACACACTGCATCGATTTTATGTAAAAGCACAGGATGTGACAGCAAAGTGCGATACAGTTAGAGAGAACAGAGCAGATATAAATACAACAATGCCCACTCACAGAAGAGAGGGCTTCAACTGCTGGCCTTTTGTTCTGCTATACAACTATTCAGACTAAATAAAAGAGACGGGGGGCCGAGCGCACACACCAGCACATGTGCAAAAAGGTAACGGTGCTGCCGGTGGTGTCTATAAAAAGGCAGGTGAGTGAGTGCGGGCGCTCCTTGCAGCGAGATAAGCCCGTTGGATAAAAACACGGGGAAAAGATGAGGCCGAACCCGCCGCAGCCGACTCCCTCACGTTTGGATTGGAGGTAATTCCCGAGGAGGAGAGGACACCAGCGTTAGCGGCAGGGAGCGGCTGTTCCTGGCAACCTCCTGAGCTGTTAACATTTACAGACAAAGAGCACGGTATGAGGTCCGTGCAGCTTCCTACACTCTCAGACCTCTCCCCTCTGAAGACGGAGGGGGTGACATCTGTCCCACGAGAAGGAGATAATAGTTCAGCAGTTGGGTTAACTGACTGTTCAGTTGCTGGAAACCCAGGAAGTACTGGGCACGAGCAGTTTTTGTGACAGATCTGTCTTTCCTGGCAAAGCGTGAGAGTATGATTGACAGAAACGAGCATGTGGGCCATCAATTTAACCCTTAATTATGCCAAATCCACCCCTGCACTCACACTTAAACTGTTACACATCATGAATCTGTCATGTTCTGTACTTTACATTCGCTATTCTGTGAAACTGTGAGAGTCTGAGAGACACTCTCTGATATCTGGTGTCATAAACAAGCATCCATTTAATGAATCTGATAGGAAACGTAATAGAAACTATAGAGCAGGATAAGAACTCTGGACTTTTAAGATTTGCCGAGCAATTCCAGCTTTTACTGTTCAGTTCCTGGTAAGCATAATAAGATAAGACTGAGACTGAAATACCAGCACACACATCCTGCCTTATCTTAGCCACACTGATCAGCCACAGTATCAAACCAGGAGCAAGTCAACAGAATAACACTGAGAAACCATGTTTTCATGTATATTTAGTGACTATGTCTTTATTTAAAGTGAACCTTTCAAGCACAACTGCGTCTCAAAGTGCTTCATAAAAAAAAAGATTTAGAAATACAACTAATATTACAATGGTCAAAACAATCAACAAAAAAAAGTAAATGATATAAAATGTTAGTAAATGGAATAAACAATTTAGATTAAAAACACAATGAAATCAACTGGACCAAGTAAAATAATAAAATCTAGAATGAGGCTCAATGATCTCAGAAGTGCCGCTAAGCTCTGACCCAAGGCCTTCTGTAAAAAGTTTAAGAAGTTTACAGTATATGGATTAAAAGGCAGATCAAACTAAAAATGCTTCACATAAACACACGAATCGGGAGATTCTGATCCGATCAAACTCATTTAGATCAAAATTTCAGCACGATATAAAGAGGCAGCTTATGCTGATCGCTGTTCTGATCAGTGCATGAAAAAAATCTGGGAGAAATTATCCTTAATGCACATGCCTGTCCAATGTAACGGGCTACTGCAGTGTACATTAGGATTTGTGTTAAACTGTTAAGTTTTACTGAATAAAGTTTATTTAAAAAACTAAAACATTACAACTAGTGAGGGACCAAAACAGAAGAGGTCTGAAGTAGAATTATAACCCCACTGCATCTAAACGTGGCATGTAGAGGCATGTTTTGGATCCTGTTGATGTTATTTTGACATTATGACATGTAACCATCCCCCCCTGGCTGCTGTGGCTGTCCTCAGTGGGACAATCTGCCATGCAACACTGCAAAAAGTGTGAAGGAATGGTCTGAGGATCACAACAAAGAGCCTGCGATGCTAACCAGTCTGCAACATATGGAACCAACCAACAAACAAACACCGAAGGAAGCCCATGGAGGCCCCATGGGGTGTCCATTAAAAGCCTGGCCTATCTTTTCAGGTTGCATTTATCCGTCTTTTGTCTTTCTTTCTGCACAATGTCGACCTTTAGCCTCCATATAAGTTGCCTCTGATGCACTATTAATGTTATTTTAAACAGCTTTATGACCTGATAAGTACAAGCCTCATTCACGCTCATATCAGCTCCATCTTAGTTTAAACAATCCGATTAGTTCAACAAGTAGCTAATATCACAGCCATACCATACAGTTGTGTTAAGTAAGTTGCAGGTCCCACATATATGATTTAAATAAAGCAAATAAACAATCCTATTGCTTTTTTAACTCATTGAATTATTTCTTGGATTGAAGTTCAGAGGAATAGAGCCATACCTCCAAAGATCAGTCTTCAGCTATAAGGAAGTGCCTGCCGCTGTACAGAATCATTAACTTGGGTGTGTTTGGTTGGGCATTTGGAAAATAACTTGGTGCAATCGTGCAACCTGACCCAGATGAATAAGAGTCAGTAAAGCAGAGTTTAACTCACTTGAGTTCAACCTGAGCTCCGACGCTGCAGGATCACACACGATTAGCACGGAAAGGTGGTGCTCAAATCATGGCTGTATGGTGCAAAGTTAGAGCGGAAAGAAATTTACTGGCAGTTACTTACCAAGACAAACACTTTACTACGACGCTGCTGACAGTAAATAAGAGCAAACTGTTGCCCATCGCTGTGATAGCTCTGAGCTGTGAAAGCTTAACACCCTTATGTCCAACTGTGGCAGAATCTAAGGAGACAGCCCTGCACGCTTGGCCAGGTCCCACAGTGATTCTCTAAACCCGCCCAGGCTTTAATCGCAGCGACAGGCGGCTCAGGGAGCAGATCAGGCCAGCCACCGGCAACGGGACGAGAAAAGGCGAGGAGTTTAAGTGTGCTAGCATGACACTTTCTCCTCTGAGCGATCAGCCATGGCCCTGTCTATTAGGAGTCTATGAGATGAGCGTAGACAGGGGAGGGTAAAAACGGGGTAAGAGGATAAGCCCGAGATTAGGATCAAACAGAGTGAGAATGGAGTAAGAGAAGGGCAACATCTGAGGGGAGAAGAAACCAGATTTTCAGTAGACAGAAAGAAATCAGAAACTGGAAGAAGGGCTCATTAGTGTTTGATTGGATGGCTGGCCTGGGGGAGGGGGGGGTGTCACGATTAAAACCTTGTTGTCCCTGCAACGCCATCTGCTAGCTACTGCATCACTGCATCACTAACTTGCAGTGCACTTGCATGTAACTGCTACCATCCTACCTACTTGGATCTCTGTCGGACGGAGACACGCCTTTAACATTTGCATCCAAACAAATGTTGGACGTGTGACGCCGCAGCTGGACTTCACCGCGGCAGAATTTGTATCCTCTAATCTTTACGTTCGGTAACACTAAGCAAATGGTCAGCAGACATCAAATGGTCAGCAGAATTAGTGTTTCATCAGCTGCCAGTGCTTTAAGGACACACAAACACACACTCAGTCAGGAGAGTGTCGACCCCCCCGGGAGCTCAAACAGCTGAACGAGGAAGGCATCACATCAGCTGTCCGGGCTGATTCTGCTGAGAGAGGAGCACCAAAGGGGCAGACTGCGCTAATACAGCGTGCTAAAGAATCTCCCAGAGCGCTTTTAGGTAACAGATGGGTTTGCAGCTGATATGAAGACAAGCATCAGTAAAATTTTACTAAAAGAAAACATCCCAGTGATTAGCATCAGTGTCACCTCCGTTAACTCTTACTAAAAGACAAAACCATCCTAAAGCGAGTCCTTAGAGTGAATCTATACATGAAATAAAATTCTATGCACTGCAGGATTAATTTAGTGACCTACAGCACATAGAGATACCCACACCATAACACCACCTCCGCCGTGTCTGAGAGGATTCCTTCCTTTATTTTAATCTGTCCATGTGATCTTGCTCCACAGCAGGACAAAGTCTAATCTAAGCTAATCTTTCTGTTATTGTGCTGTGCTGTGCTGAGGGCGTGCACCTTGAAGCAAAACATCTGTTGGCCAGCAGCATCTATGTGCATGCAGCCTCCCTCCACCATAATGTTCCTGATGTCCTGGAAGGGTCGGTTGGGCCTAATGGTGCTGCTGAACCATCCTGCCCTACCATTTGGTAGAGCAAAAGTTTCGGTGATTATCCTGAATCTTAGAAACAAATTGATATAATAAACCCACCTGAACCATCTCTACCAATTAGTTTGGGTATGTTATACTAAAAGAAATTGTTTGTTATCCGTTGCTGGTTCAAATTTGGACTATTTCACTGTCACTACTTTATTATTAACTTTTATCTCAACTGTTTGCTAAAAAACTCTAATCGAGCTTTTTCTTGTTCAAAAAAAAAAAAAAGGTTATGTAAATAAAACATTCCCCTCTTGCTTTTTTCTCGGTGGGGAAGTTAAAGGGTTAACGCATTCCTTCTTTTCATATACTTACGAAGCTGTTGACTTCTCCTGAAGTTCCCACTGTCTTCATTAATCTAAAATGCAACACTTGCAATACTTTAAACCTGTGCTATCAAAGTCATAAATACACCTAAAATAGGTGATTTTACCAAGAGGAACCATAGCTACCACTGGGTCGCTATGGGTCTAAACGTTTGTTATGTTGGCATGTAGCGTGGAAAGATGGATTATATTACCTTGATCTTGTGAATCTCACAAGAATCCAAGTCCAAAGTTAGAATTAAGAACAGACTTCACTGATTTCTCTCTAAACATTAATCAGCATATATAAAAGTTGCCATTTAAAGAGGCAACAACCCTTTTAAACTGTTTTGCTAGAAAATATGGTGAAATCTAGGCATGTGGAAATTTTCTGTGGTTGAGCAGAATTCCACTCATCTTGTTTTTATCAGTTTCAGCAAAAAAAAAAAAAAAAAAAGAGAAATTTGTAGCTAGAGTAAATACCAAAATGTTTGCAGCTAAAGCTCATCTCTCAGTGATAAGTAAACGGACTGGGTGGGATGGAAAAATGCATCTTTGTACAGTGGCTTTGACCCAAAACAATCCTTCAGCTGTCTTAGTGATAGCCACGCGGTAATGAGCACTCACTCGCCCCAGCAGAGACAGCAGTATCACCCCACTATCCATCCCCAAATTACAGGAATGGTTACCACGCCGTCTCCAGCAGCAGCCACATATCTATTGTCTCTCCATTGTCAGATATGCACCCTCACTTACGTCAACACACACCCATAACCACCACACTCAAAGGGCTCCTCCTGCAACACTTCATGAGTCCTCAGGTCAGAGGTCACCTGTGGCCTCTGGTCTCCAGGACGACAGTCTGGCAGTCCCCAGAACTGAGCCCATGTCCCGCCCCCCCTCCTACACACAAACATTCGGAGAAATAGCTTTTGTCCCCAAACTCTCCTGTGCATAAAAGGAAAATCAGAAGTTTGAGCTTCAGTTCAAACATTTACAGCCATGTAGGGCGCGCGAGGTGCAGTGCACTGCGGTGGGAGTGCAGGAGATCCCCACCACGGCTGCACACTGACCCGAGCCAAAGTACGTTTCCAATCTCACCTTCACAGTAAAAACCTCGTAAATACCAGACCAAAGCTAATGCGGTCTTGAGGAGACGGCCTCGGCACGCGCAAGCATGCCATCAACTCTTATCAAACCAGCCTGTGTAAAGTTTTAGAATCGCCTAACTCACCGTGCGCCATCCCACGGGTTCAGAAAACCAAAGAGCAGTCCTGCATGTGCGCAGGATGATCAGGAAAACTCACCATGATCTGCATGCAGAACATCCCTTTAACTAACACGGGCACCCTGCTGCAGTTTTTGTGGAAGGTTACGTAAAAAACAAAAACAACCGAAGCGGAGCTGACGTGACCGTGCAGGATATTTCCCCGGGACTGGAGCGCGGAGCGGCGGACTGCGGACAGCCTGCGAGCAGAGACCCAACTGGGACTTTCTTTTCCCTCTCAGAGGTTTGAACAGCGGTGAGCGGAGAGAGGGGAAGCACGAGAGGCAGGCGCGCGCTGCTGCTGCTGCACCGCCACCGCCTGTAACATGAGAAGAGAAGCAGCGCCATCTGTCGACCAAGCAGGTGATAGTCGCAAATGTATATTCAAGGTCTTATTTATTTATTTATTTATTTATTTATTTATTTATTTATTTAAAAAAGAAAGAATATAATACAAAACAACGACATTTCCTTAACTGGAAACTTCCTCCGAATTTGTTTGTTTGTTTGTTTGTTTGTTTCTTTCTTTCTTTCTTTCTTTCTTTCTTTCTTTCTTTCTTTCTTTCTTTCT
>JBBDHI010000007.1:24164876-24184153 GCA_037177115.1 Craterocephalus stercusmuscarum
ACCATTTTGTCCTTTCTTTAGTTTTTGATGAATATGAGAAGGTTGCAGAGATGTCCATCGAGGACAGTATTAAGAACGAACTATCTGGAGATTTTGAGAGGCTGATGCTGGCCGTTGGTAAGAAACACACCACTGTACCACTGAACATCAACACAGGTACTCTCAAGTTATTCATTTAACACTGTTCCGACTTGTGGTGTTGTCTTATAGTCCAGTGCATAAGGAGTACTCCCATGTTCTTTGCAAAGCGCCTCTACAAGTCAATGAAGGTAAACAGATGCTGTCTGCATGCTTGTACACCAGTCAGCAGCACCTCATTAGCCACAGATGATAATCCAACTTTTTATCCCATTTGTACAAGTGTCCTGCAAGTACGCTTATTCAGTGAAAATGTACTTATTTCTTAGAGGGACTAAAAGTACACACCACGTACACTAGAAGTATATAGATAAGCATACTTGTTTACTTGAAAGTGTATCTTTTGTGAACTTAAACTGACCTTACTAATAAACTCAAGGTATACTTTTATACACTTATAAATGTTCCAATGTAGTCAAAAGAAGTATTTAATGAGTACTCTATACTTATATTAAACTTCAAGTGCATAGCTTGTAGTATTCTTGCAATAATTATATTTAAGTATACTAAAAAAAATGAACTTTTAAGTGCATAAGTTTCTGCTAAGGGATATCAAATCAGTATTGAAGAGAATATATCATTGCTGCTATCCTTGCCCGTCCTTGAGAATCTGCCGTGTCCTCCATTTCCAGGGTCTTGGCACAGCGGACAACACTTTGATCCGGATCATGATTTCTCGCTCTGAAATTGACATGCTGGACATTCGAGAGTGTTTCCGTCTCAGATACGAGAAGTCACTTTATAACATGATAAAGGTTAGAAAACTGCAAACATGTTTTATATGAGCTGAGTGTCCGAATGCACCAAGCCACTAATATTACTTTCTGTGTTTCTGTAATTCAGGATGACACATCAGGAGATTACAAGAGGACTCTCCTTAACCTGTGTGGAGGGGATGATGAGTAAGTCCCACAGTGGCTGCAGAGAACACAAGCTACCAGTAGGGGGCAATAAAGTGCCACTTCCCAGTTGTAGAGCTTCTTCTTCAGCAGTTAAATGTAACAGGAGAAGTTTGTTTTCATAATCACTGTGCAGAGACAAACTTAAAACAAGTTGAGGAAGCAAATATCATAATAATGCCTCAAAGTGCTGCAAACCTGTGTATCTGAGGATTTATTTGATTATCTATTTCTCTTTCTAGAAGTGTAGCCTTGCCTGAGGTTTTTTGGCTTTGCTGAGTGTGCTATGTTGTGTCAAACTGATCATTACAGCTTAGCTGGAGAGTTCTTCCCTGAAGCTGCTCAGATAGCCTACAAGATGTGGGAATTAAGTGCCATGACCAGAGTGCAGGTTTGGGTCCCATTCGCTCCCACTTTAGATGTGTCGTTGCATGTTTGGCTTGGCAGTGCCTGGAAACTCAATGACTTGCTGTCCCCTCCATGATTGCCTCTGGCTGTGCCACAAGGCTGCGCTGATAACACTGCCATGTCTGCACAGTGAAGGCTTTGTTTAGCTTTGGGTCTGATCAGAATGCTGTTCACTGAAACACAAATCGTTTTTGTTGTAATTCTCTCTCCAAACCTCCATTTGGAGAGCATTGTAACATGGAGGGTGAATGTCAGAAAGGTCCCAACATTGTTGTCAACAAAATGCTGTCTCACTAACGCTTTATAAAACGGAGCTGTTTCTCAGCCTACCAACCTCTTCATTGTTGGCGGTGTCATGACCCCTAACTTCACGAGGGCACCCGCCCCCTCATGTGACCTGGGATTATTATCATAAAGCTTAGCGCGCTCTCTCAGCTGTAATCAGTTGAATAATCACAGAACAACCAACAATTATTGTGGAACATTTTAATTTTGCATGGTCTGTACACCTATTTCTTCGCCTATGCTAACAATTTTGGTTTCAATTGTAATTATATGTGTATCACCAAGTGAGTCAGTGGCAACATGTTAGGGTGGATGCATAAGTGCTGACAGCCATTTTTCCAATCTTGTAATTTGCATCACCTCAGCTAAGGCCTACAGTCCGCCCAGCGCCTGATTTCGACCCTGCGGCTGATGCACAAGCTCTGAGGAAAGCTATGAAGGGATTTGGTATGCAACCCTCAAATCTAAGGCACATTATTATGGCTAAGACAGGCTTACAGTACAAATGCCTTCGACTTATATTTGTCTGATTTTCTTGAACACAGGAACAGATGAAGATGCTATAATTGATATTGTTGCAAGAAGAAGCAACGCCCAGAGGCAGGAGATCAGACAGGCCTTCAAATCTCTGCTGGGAAGGGTGAGGGAAGCAAATGACTTAAAATAAGTCAAACACAAACATTTATTTTAAGTTCTTTGTATGGGACTTTCTAACACCTCACTGTGTCTGTTGGCCCCCCAGGACCTGATGAAGGACCTGAAGTCTGAGCTGTCAAAGAACTTAGAGAGGCTGATCATCGGGCTAATGCTGACTCCGGCTGAGTTTAACGCCAAAATGATGAGAAAGGCCATGGAGGTAATGCACCTGTCGCTGATAACCCAAAACATCTGATTTCATTTGTTTATATGTGACACTGATGCCACCTGGTTGCGTGTTTAACCTTCCTGGTGCCTTCACATTCTGTATGCACCTTTTATCCTTTGAGTCAACAATAACCCGCCTGACAAAAGCATTTTCATTTCATTTTAAACACTTAATCTTTTTTGCATGAAGAAACAACTTGTCATTCATCAGAAACTGCGTGAGTTTTCGCAGAAAGACACAGCTGTCAGACACCTTTTTTCTACTTAAGTAGATTTATTATTCCACTTATTCTATCTTAAGGTGTTGCAAAGGTAGTAAATACTATTTTTATAAACAGAGAGTACTTGTGTAGCTCAGACATCACCACCCGTCGCCCTTGAGGTCCACTCTCATTCAGGTTCTAGATTTTTCTCTGCGGCAACCTGCCAGACTCATATTAAAGGCCTGTAAACAGGGTTGTGCAGAACGTGACAGCAAACTGTTGGAGATCCTTTTGATTTCAGTGAGGTGTGTTGCAGCAGGGAAACATCTAAACCCTGCAGGACACCGGACCTCGAGGACCAGAGAGTATCAGAAATGAATATTTAGTATTTGAAAACACTACCGATGTTGGTGATTCTTCGTTGAATATATGGAGTTTCGTTTTTCTTTGGGGTGTCAGAAACATGGGTGGAGGTGGTGGGGGGCCTTCATCCCTTGGTTCTTCTCTGAACCCCATTGGTTGGCTTTTCCATGTACTTATCATAGGATTGTTCATCATCGGCTACCATTATCTTTAATATTTCATATTTTGCTGCTTGCTTGGCGTAGTTTTATGTGTGTGCATGTGTCCATATGTGTGTGTGAGTGTGTGGTTTTTTGGGGGCAAAAACGACACAAAGACAATCTTTGAACCTAAGTGACGTACACCTTTAATGGAAATTTGAATAAAGGTAGTGTTTCCCGTTACTTATGCTGTGGTCACTTCATACAATATTTTGAGAAATCAACATGAAATGGGTTTTCTCTGCAGTTAAACATAGTTTTGGATCATTTATTACCTTAACAGAAGGAGGTGTTAAAGCTTGTCTAATGATTCTAATGCTCAAAGATTACATTTAATTCCAGCTTTTACTAAATGAAATATTATTGAGTCCGTATTATGCTCATATGGAAGCCAGTATTATATTTGTTGGGTTGTGCTGAAATGATTTGCTAATATTGCACAGTGGTGCGTCCTGCTTGTCTCCTTCTGCCCAAATCACTCCGTGCGCTTGTTGGAGGCCTGCTAAACAAGCCATTAAATCCACATTTTATTAAAAAATCCACATTCCAATATTACTAAGTGACAAGACTTAAGCTTAGACTACAAACCATGGGTTGTAAAACAGATTAGATGTAATATCCTCAGCAGGTTTAATTAACCAGTATTTAATTGTGGATCAAAATTGGAAAGAGGCAGAGCCTAGAGTCAAACGAATACAAAGTGTCATTTTTAAATAAATCTCTATTTCAAAGGAAGCACCTTTAAAAAAATCATAATCTGACCATTATACTTATTTTTCTAAGCCTGAATTGAAGTATTGAGCAGAGGGGTGAAGCTGGTGTGTGAATGCCATCGTAATTACCCAGGAAGCATTTGATAATCAAATTGACCTATTTTTAACTTATCAAGTACTCAGTGTATTTCCTTCTGCGGCACATTGGACTCTCTGACTTCTGAACACACAGAGGTGAAGTGGAAAATACTGTTTCATTTCCTACTTTATACAGTTTTAAAGACATTTCATTGAATGAAAATTGGAATAAATATATTTAAGGTAACACATAAAAGGTCAACTTAACCAG
This sequence comes from Craterocephalus stercusmuscarum, assembly GCA_037177115.1. Lineage (NCBI taxonomy): Eukaryota > Metazoa > Chordata > Actinopteri > Atheriniformes > Atherinidae > Craterocephalus > Craterocephalus stercusmuscarum. The sequence continues at coordinate 24,169,299 of JBBDHI010000007.1, forward strand.
AAATCTGTTGGTTTTATTCTTTATATTTACTCTACTCACTGATTCACGGGCATGAGGTGATCCACATGTTTATAATTAACCAGAACACATGGATATTGTCACAGCCTATTTTAAGATTGAGGTCACATATCCTTTTATCCTTAGTGTGTGTTGTGTTTCGTTTAGCATAATTTACTGTTGTATTGCAGAATTTTATAATCTGATCTTGGTTAATCAGGTTTTTTTTTATTTTTTGGACTCTTTGTTTTGAAAAGGGAGCGGGGACGGATGAACATGCCCTCATTGAGATCCTGGTTACCAGGAGTAACGAGGAAATCCAAGCCATGAACGCTGCTTATCAGATTGGTGAGTTTGGTTTGAGCCAAAATTAGGGTTTAAAACCACCCTCTCATCCCTAGAAACATTTTCCAGCACAATCACTGTGCCATGCTTTCACCAGCCTACAAGAAGACTCTGGAGGACGCCATCCAGTCTGACACATCAGGTCACTTCTGCCGCATCCTTGTTTCACTCTTGCAGGTATTCATCATCATTGTGAGAACTTAGACTGTGCTTAATTTCCACACCCACTCACCACTTACTGGCTTGTGTTCTCAGCAGCAGCTGACTCTTTACAGCCACAAATGTCCAACATGTCACTTCCTTGTATTCCTTTCAGGATGTCCTTACATTACTTTTAATGTTAGAAAACCTGTTTTCTATTTAACCTCTGATCTCTGTATTAACATTTAACCTTCTTTGTCATGGTCAGGGTGCAAGAGAGGAGGGCCCTGCAGACATGGAGAGAGCCCAAGCTGATGCTCAGGTGATGTACTTAGTTGTCATTTAGTGTTGTCAGACTTAAATGTGCTGACACATGAAATGGGAGAATGGCTTTGAATGTTTCTTCCTCTGGTTCTTTTTTTGACCTTTCAGGAACTTGCTGATGCATGCAACGCAGAATCTGACGACATGGAGATAAAGTTTATGAGTATTCTTTGCACCAGGAGCTTCCCCCACCTCAGGAAAGGTAAAGGTCAAAATGGGCCCAGTGCAATGATCATTGAAGAGCCAATCTGAGTCAGCTGCTAATGTCAGCAACAATATCTCTCTTTCTACTTGTTAGTGTTCCAGGAGTTTGTCACATACACCAACAAGGACATTGAGCAGATTATCAAGAAGGAAATGTCCGGAGATGTAAAAAATGCCTTTTATGCGATAGGTATTGCTGTCTTGTCTTTGTGCTTATAAGTTATAATCCCTGCTTTGTCTCAGCTGAAAGAACCCGTCACTTCTTGCTCTCTTTCCTTTTCAGTTCGCAGTGTGAAGAACCAGCCATCTTACTTTGCAGACCGGTTGTACAAAGCAATGAAGGTACTGACTCATTGTGTTTCTTAACGTGTCAGGTTTGTGTGCATGCCACAGTGCAGTGTGTCATCGGGCACTGCGCACCAAAAAAAACATGTGATGGTGGCTCTCGTGCTCTCTGGAAATCAGAATAGATGAAGTGAGCACTGATCTCCTCTGCAGGGTCTTGGCACAGATGATCGAGCTCTGATCCGGATCATGGTGTCGCGTAGCGAGGTTGACCTTTTCAACATTCGCAAGGAATTCAAGGAAACGCACGATGCCTCCCTTCATGAATTCATCCAGGTAGAGACCATGATCGTAAGTCGGCGTCTTTGCTTACTAACACTTCTGTTAGGCTTGTTCTCATTTGACCTGTTTTGTCTCTGGAGTTTTATGTCTTATTGTCTTTGTCTTGCTTTGTGTGAGCGTGCGTTTTGCACATCCTCCTTCTGCTGTGGTGGAGCGGTGGGGAACGATAATCTATAGCTTCCTGTGGTGGACTGTGGGTCTGTGGCTACTGCACAGCTGTTTAGGAATTTCCCTAACCTAACTTCCTCTTTACATCTGCTGCATGATTGGCTGGCAGCTGCTGAGACAGGAAGCTTCTGAACGCAGTTCTATAATAACTTACAGATGAAATCACCATGACACCAATACAGACTAGCAAAGCAGCATGCCCTGGATTTGTTTTGCCTGAAATATTTTCAGATTGGGCAACAACAAGGATTGCACTATAGTGTTTATTCTAAAGTTCCTGTAAAGTAAATGAATTGTGCAAAAAAATGCATTTTCCTGTTTTGTAAGTTCATGTAAGAAGACAATTCTCTAAATAGGATGCTATATAGTTATAGTTTCACTAAAGAGATACTGATATGTGCTGTTTGTTTGACACCAAGTTTGCATATTTATCTAAAAAAACACAATGTAAACAAAGGATAAGTCAAATTTTTTGCCACAAACAGATCATTTAAGTGTTAAAGATCTTAGTAGGCTAGATTTTAACTTTGACCTTGGCAGGGCAGCTTTGCAAAGCTAACCTGACTAGCAGCAGATTTAGAGACGATTGTCTATTGATGGTTGTGTAAAATAGGCAACATGAGGCAAAATCACATGAAATTTAAAAAGGAGATAAAACCTCGGGTACATATCCAAAAATGTTGACATGTTTAAAATCAGCAAATTCAGATGCAAGGTATTTATTTTGGTTAATAGCAGATCATAGATTTTTAATTTCTTTGGTAATTGTTTTACTCATTGGTTAAAAATAGGGATGACACAATTTGTTTTATTTTCTCAAAAGCCATATCACAACAAAAATTTCACACACACATACATTTTAACACATTTGTCATTATGGAATAAATATGGAACTATATTAGCTGTGTGGCATCAACAAGAAGCATCCAGGACATCATAATGCAACCAGCAGCAGCCATAAATGACTAAAACGGAGAAAGTCATAATAATAATGATTTTAAAAAGTTTAAAGTGGCTAGAATATCTGAATATCTAACAGCAAACAGCTGTTTCATCTCAATCCCTCAGTAAATCTACTCTTCATTTTAGTGCTGTTTTCTACTGCTTAGTATTTTATCCCCCAAGGGAAATTTTTTCAAGATTGTTTTTTTTTGTATAATTTTTTGTTAAAGTAAGTAAGAATAGAAAAAAAGTAAGAAACCTAAGATCATATGTGTGAAGAAAAGTAAAGGAAGCTAGTACAACTTTAAGTAGGCACGGGTTTATTTACAACCTGTGTGTGGGTGTAAGTGGAGGAAGGCATAACTTGCTGTGATCTTGTTTTTTAAGATTTTTGGTGAAAGATAATTTAAGTTTGAGATGTTAGTACAGTAGGCTAATCTTCTGTTAACTTTGTACTGTGGCAGTCTTTGCTAAGCTAACCTAACTTGTAGCCTCGTGTAGTTCATGTAAATGAATGTAATTCCCGAACAGGAACCTATTCCTCTTTTTTTTACCCATTGTCTGCATGGTTATGACTACAAAGTATAAATCATTACCTCCAACGGTCAGCTGATATGACTGGAAATTTCATGTTTAGCTCCTTTTTCAACTTTTGCTGTGTATTGTAATTTTACCAGTGATTTGCAGGTAAACCCTGCTTTCCTGTTTCATCTCAGTGATGATCAAATGTCAGCAGACTTGCACTATTTTCTGATCATTCCAACTCCTGATACAAGTGTGTGTGCTTTCCACTCATATTCAGGGTGATACCTCAGGAGACTACCGTAAAACCCTGCTGATCCTCTGCGGAGGGGAAGATTGAACCCATTACGCTTCTGCAGCTTTGTTCAGACTTCAGTGACCACGAAAAAAACCTGTTGACAGTCATGACAGTGGTGGTTAATGTCAGTATATGTTGCCAGTGCCCCAAACTGCTGCCACTCATCAGCCAAACCAAGTAAACGACTGTATGATGAACCTTTCAGCCTTGTAAGCAACTTTTCTGTTCCTGTCTCCTTCGCCCTGCCTAGCAGGATGATGTCTGTCTTTTTTACAGTGTCAAATGTAACATGAAGAAGCCTACATTAACGTAGAAATAAACTTCACATGTACAGCATAGAGTAATGAACGGTGCCTTCAGATTGGTTCAATGAATACTGTGATTTTTAAGGTATCAAATAAACAAATGCAATTGAGTTGAGTGCTGTTTCTTTTGTATACTTTGTATTTTAATACTATAATGCAGATCAACAAAGTACATGTTCTCTTTTTGTTGCTTTTTTTAATCTTTTTTTTTAATGGTTATGAGTTTTGGTTGGGTTCTTTATTTGTACTTGGCAGTGCAAATCAGGGACTAACTGTGCCTACTACTAACTTGAATAAAATAGGAACAGGAATATTTGTCATTAAGAAACTCCAATTTCTCATTTGTTTTACTATCTTGCAAACACCTGAAAGCTACCGCTGATGGTAACATTTGAAATAATATTAGGTGGCTGCTAAAAGAAGATGATTCATATAGATAAAAACACAGCCACTTTTGGTTTGTTATATATAATCACTGAAGAGGGGCAGCATGACGGAGCAGAATCAGCACACCAACACTTAAATGTGCAAATACAAAATACATAGCATACACTGATGCATCTCCACTGCATTTCATGTGCTTCATTCGCACTCGTACGCTTGTTAATGCAGGGGGAAAAGTGCAAGACAGCTGTCTTTGCTCTTGTTAGTATCTCACTTGGTTGCATATGTGCGAGTGCAGCTGTTAGGCCATTTCAAGTTAAGAGGAAAGAAGAAAAAAAAGATGTATGTGGCGAGGAAATCCCCTACAGTGCGCCAAAATCCAAGGCAACAAAGAGCCTGCAGCAGTCAGTCACTTTGGTTTCAATGGCACACCCAACCCGAAATTGCGCTATTTGATGATAATTACAAGAGATTACGAGATAACTTCAACAGCACTATCAATATATCAATATGCACTATGTTCTTGAATTTCCCTTTTGATAGCGAGGGGGAACTTTCACTGACAATGCTCAGCTTGTACGCGTGAATTAGATAGATTTTAGATTAATTATTTCTAAGCTGTTATATCCCAAGGCAGAGTCATGGGTGTTGCTTTAGCCTTTTACTTTTTTTTTTAGCTAATGTTTCCATGACTGTGTTGGCATCCTGGTGTGATCATGCAAATAGGCCATACTGTGCATTGCTTATAGGCCCGCCATACTGTGCACATACAATATATATAGTTGCACAATGCACGTTATTTATGGTTGTTGGGTTTTTTTGTAGTTAAATTTCGCCTAACACTGCTGTCATGATATGAGCCATATTCTAAAGGTGCACACATTCATGCTTGTTTCTTGACATGCATGCATGTGCACAGCGAGGAGCTGCATGCTACTGTACAAAAATGATTTAAATGTGCACAGCTCTCTTTTTATGTGCTGTGTTACTCAGTAACGGGAGGCCACACAGCTGGACACACACCAGGTTCTGTTCAGGCTGAGCCTGCAGTATCAGGCCATTTTACTGGGTTACGGGAATTCCCCAAGTCTCGCAGTGAAATTGCTTTCCCCCTATTCACCAGTTTCCTTAAAAAAGAGCCTTTCACAAGTCGAATGTGTGGGTGAGTTGTTGTTTATTTGTTTTAACATTTAAGAAGTAGATGTTTAAGCCTTATCTTTACGTTGTATGATTGCTCTCTTTTTATGTTCAGAGGTGATTGCAGCAACTTTATGGTTTGTTTTAAATAAGTTCTGTTGTCCTTTATGACACAATGCAGGGAAATCAGTACAGGGAAAATAGTATATTTCAGTTCTTTTTGTCGTATGATTAACTCTTACATGGTTCTAGCTACTGCACATTTTATTATGTCTTTTTGTTCCTCACTGAAATCCTTGATTCAAAACTGATTAACATAATTCTGCGAGTGAAAAACATTTATGATCCTTTTAAATTTAACCTTAAATACCTGATAATCTCAACCCATAGATTCTTGGCGATAACTGGGGCTAGATTTATGTTTAAACTAAACAATTAATATATAAATGAATAAAATTAAATAATATAACTTGTTATTTGACTTGAAATGGAAGTATATCTGTTAGAGGTACATTTTGCATCATGACAGAGACTATTCTCCCTGATTTAAACCCGAGGATAGTTTAAGTCACTCCAAATAAAAGAGCATTCTGTATTAGGCTGCACAGAGTTAATGACTATCAGCTGCTAATTTTTACTACTTGGAGATGGAGACAGAACTGTCCCTGAGCCTTAGCATGGTGAAAACTGTGACACAGTGAAACTTTAGTCTGGTGGTTACTCTGTCTCACACGTTATTTGCTCACTCTCCTGTCTTTGTGAAAAGAGGAAAATGCCTTAAAATGTCTTGAATAGTGGGCGTGAGGAGCAAACAAAGTGTGCAGTTTGTTACCCAAACAGGCCTAAATGATGGGTGATGTTTCCTGTATCCTCAGGCTTCAGCTTTTTGTTTTGTGCTGGCAAGCTCAGAGTCATCACCCTGTTTATTGTTTCAGCACTTCACAGCAGCCTAAGGAGGAAATACCGTTCACCAGTAAATACCGATCAAGTGTTAGGTGGCAGACTCAGGACTGAGGAAAAAACAGCTTTTGTATGTGAGCCACATGAGTTGTGTGTTTGCTTTTTCCCGTAACAGCCGAACGGCTCCCTGGGAGACACGTTCTCGCATTTTGGCTGCAATTTTTTTTTACCTCTGGGATGCAGCTGTGCTTTATGACAAAGTGAAGCAAGTTTACAATTATTTTAATACATCAAAATCCATTTTCAATTTATATTAATTTACATTTGAGGTTTATGGTTTTTACTGTACAACCAATCTGATGACCTCTGTTGTTTTGGTATTCTTTGTCTTTGACGTCAGATTGTCCTGCAAAGGTTAAAACTAAAATTCACAAGTTAGCAATAAAATCCCTTGAGAAAATTTCAGATGTGAGCTATTTAAAGATGATGATATTTTTATGAGAGCTATTACAAACTGATTTCTCAATTACGATGGTTTACACATTAGTTGAATTCCAGTATCCCGGTATTACTGGTGCACAGAAAGTGCTTATTGTGGCTGTTAAATAGATAAAATAAGGTTTGATTCTGATTATTTTGTATATAAAATCAATCATTTCATACAGAGATAAATGATTAAACTCACTCATACGGAGTCTCAGTCTCAATAAAAGTATCCCGGTAATAATCAATCAAAATCCCTGAGGATATAAGTAGATGATCATTTCGATCAATTCCAGCATGATCTTTTGGGGGACAACATCAACAACGTTTTGACACTTGGGTCAGACATAACTCATACTTGACTGACATAAAATTGGCCCTTCCACATTTGATGTCCCTAAACAGTCAAAAAAGAAAGGAAAAAGCTATATTCATGTATAGGTTTCATACATTTTTATAAAGATTAAACCACTGATGTTAAAAAGGATGTGGACTTGTAATGCTTCATTTCTGGTTTGTCAAAATTGGTAGAACTAGTGCTGAGATATTTTATGTATTTCAAAACAAGGAAAATGTTATCTACAGTTTTGAATTGGTGGAAGTTAAATGTTATTTTTACTGGATTTATTTAAAATGTGATCTCGTCCTGTGCCCCACATCGAGTGTCACTCTGTCTTTACAGTTTGGCATTGGTTATTGTTTAAACAAAATGAGTTTCATTTATAGTGGTAGCTTAGAAATGACTATGGCCTTAAGGAATACAAAAAAATTGCAGTATTTTCTATGCAGTCACATTTTATTGTATTATGTTATCAATCCAAGGCTGTATTGCATAAATTCAATGTACAATATTAATTCAGCATTGTGTGCTTTGAAATAACATTCACAAATCTAAGAATGAATGTTTTGATCTTCTTATTCTTCAGATTACACAGGAACATTTTGGATCCATTAAGTGAAGAAATCTTTGGAAAAAACTTAAAACACCTATTTAGATGTTGTTTTACACACTAAATGAGTAGCGATATATTTANNNNCAGGCGTAAAGCTTAAAATTAAACTTAGATCATTTGGTTAAATCAATTATATGACTTAATGGTTGTATGTAACTTCTGCAGAGTGATGTATGAATGTCACCATGTTATTTCACATTTACCAAAATGTTACCAAGATGCTGCAGTTATCTAAATTAAGAGTTGTTATTTAGTCAGTAGGTAATTTTACCCCTCTGTGTATAACTTCTTTGTGTTTTAGGCGAATAAGTCGCTTTATTGTGTAAGTTTGGCATGATTAATTTTTTTTTTAAAGAAATGAGTGCAGGTTTTTTAATATAATATTAAAAATTGTCAATACTTTATCTAAAATAGTAAAAAGGAATATTTGTTGCAAACCTTAGTGTACTATCATTTATCTGCTGACTCTAACGAAAAAATCTCATGTTAATCTGAGGACTCAGTGCAATTTAATCTAGGCCTTTTAGCCTTCAGAGGAAATATGTGATGCAATAACAGAAACCCCCACCAGCCCCTTCTCTGAATTTATCAATGAGGAAAAAGTCATTCAGTGAAAATGGTGGGGTTTGTCCCTGAAGAGGATGACTTTTAAGAAATAAAAATAATAAAAAATAACTCGTTTGATTAAAATAATATTGATTCGAGAGAATATTGTTTTACTCACCCAGGTTTAATTGCAACAAGTTAGCCTTCAACCCCTCAAAATTTGCAGATTTATGAAAGCATATTCTAAATATCATTACGAGTATACAAAGGAATTATCCATAATTACAAACGCATATCTGCGGCATTTTGCTCCAGTGTTTACATTACGAGGAGAGGCGTTACAATGAGGTGTGCACTGATTGGTCAACTTGAGTGTCAATCATTGCTGTTTACATCAAACGTTGCGAGGTGGAATTTCCCAGGTTACGGCATAGACTCAGTAGACCACTTCCGCAATACATGTCTGTCTGGGAAGAGAGACAAGAGGCCAATGCAAGCTGAAAGGTACCCGGCCAAAAGAAACCTCTTTGTTTCTTTGGTTCGTTGTTTAACGCTATATTCCGACTTACTAACTCTATCGATGGAAGTAATCGTTGTGAGAAAACAAGAAGACCTTCCGTCTCGCTCTGTCATCTAGGGTTAGCTAGCCGTTAGCTAACAAAGATGCTGCTAGCAATTTGCATGACAACAGCGAAAACTAATATTAGCCTTCTGCAGCCAATCATGGTAGCTATCATCAGCTGGATTGTGCTACATATGACTCTCGCCTGTTGGTTAGATGTTTGTTAGCAGAACTGACGTCGCGTTTGATATATTTTCATCTGCTTTTGTCTTTCTATTTTCGGTTATGAGCGATGTAGTTGTCATATTTAGCCATCCTCAGCGTTAGCACAGTTTTGCCATATGTCTCCCTGGCAGGAGATCATCACGGTATTGTTGGTGCTTTTGTCTGGTGGTCTTTTCTCCCCCCACCAGGATAATTTTTAATAGTCCTACTAAAGAGCCGAAGTTAGAAAGGGGATTACTGTGCCGCAGTACAGGACTTACAAAATATGTGAGGGTGATATTTCTTTAAAAATTGGGGGAATTTTCTGTTCATTTTTAGTGGCTGTGTGGCTTCACAATTCTTATTTGCATGCCACTCCACACTGTTGAGCTGCCTCTACCAGTTGCACAATTTAAAGTGAGGCATCATTGGCAAAATAAAAAGAATCTCCTTTGTCTCCAATTTATTTTAATTGCAAAGAGATTGAGAGCCTTTGTTAGCTCAAGAAATTAAAAGCTTTCTGTATAGGCTCCTCACACCCTAAACAAACTCTTTTGTCTTCTGCTAAGTAGCTTCCTTTTCCTTTCAGGCATTTTCTTCCCCCTTAACAAGCTTTATATGATCTTTTTTCACAGTTTGGAGGACCATGTGTAGGAAGTGAGTAAGAAAATGGAAGGGAAAGGTCCATATCGCATCTATGATCCAGGTGGGAGTGAAGGCAAGGCCAGAGAAGAGGCTGTTGGGGGAAGCAGCTATCGACAGCTGCTGGAGGAGAACAGCATACTGAGGGAGCGGATGAAGGGACTCAAGAGCTTAGGTACATTCCAAATAATACAGCTATCTATCGGTGTGAAGTATGAGCAACATAACCTGCTCTTTGGTATTATTCCTTTGCTTAGCGTGAAGGACTTTAATTGCTGTCCCAAAGATATGTGACGTCTTCCATAACTCTTAATTTAACTAATATTCCAGTAAACTTAAATGGAGAAATGAAACAATCAAGTAGAAACTGTGGTAGAATGTAGTGAAACTTGATAATCTTCATTGATCATCTCTTAAAAAGCTTGCATACCAGTGATGCGAATGAACAAATAGCTGCTTTAGTGACTCACCACATGGATGTACTAGCTTCATCACGTGCTGATGGCTTTATTGATGGCAGAGTTTGTTGGAAAGAAACAAGAATATCGGTTTGAATAGCTACTGAAGTGCTGCTGGATGTAGACAAGATCTCTCTCAAATTTGCAGGTGATTTACTGGAAGAGTCTCAGTCAGAAGCGTGTAGACTCCGGCAGCGAGTGGAGGAGCTTGTAAGAGACAATGAAGCTTTAAAGTCCTCCAACTTTGCTGCCAGTCTGTGCATGGGAGGGCCCATTCAGAATGAGACGCCGAGTAAGTACCTCAGGCATGATGGTAAAGTGCTTTTGATTTGCATTTGAGAATTTTACCTTATTGTGGTAACCTTTTGGCACATTATTGTAATTCATCCTTATTTCAGGCAGACCCTGTTTACATCCCACTGCTGAGAAAGAGGAGCAAACTAGCTGTTTAGGAAGGACACTTCAGTCTGAGAAGCCCAATGTAAGTGATGGTATGATTTTAGACAATATGGGGGGTCAAATCTGGCAAATTTGAAAATGTTTATTTAGTCATATTTCTTAGACGGTCCTGTTTTTGGCATGCACCACACTGCCTCTTAACTTTTTGCTCTTTACAGGAGGCCTTATCAGAATTTGAGGAAGTGAATATGGAGGGAAAGAACTCCGATGCCTTGACTGTACGTACTGTAAGAAAATACTTAGGGTAAACTACCACAAAAGTTCAAACTTCCTAAAAGCTTCCTGCTTTTGTTTTTTCATCTGAGTCCTTTATACATAGTTATTTTTTTGTTGGCAGTTTAATGAGGATCATTTGGAGCTTTCATCTTTGTTTGCTTATATTTGGGAATGCATAATTGGTTTGTTGAGTCACCAGCAGAACTCAATACTGGTCGCTCCAACCTGAGTAAGTCAGGGGAAAGTCCAGGATTATTACTAACAAGAATTACTGAGCTGATTCAGTCACAAGCTGCATCCTTGGAGATGTGCTGATAGGACACTTGCCTGAATTTTAGACAAATGTGTTGGCATGAAAAATGTTTTTGTGGAAAGTGATATAGCAGCAAAAGCCTTACAAAAGCTTACGGCTCTGCGAAAACTGAATATAAACCTAACAATACACACTGATGTGACTTTTCAGATAAGTCAGCTGTTGCTTTCCATAGAAACAGTAGCGTGATAACGGTTGCAGTTTGTTTTGTGTTTGTTTGTGTGCATACATAATTGTGAGCTCGCCCACTCAGTCAGTTTGAGGATGACAGATTTTTTTTTTTACCTGTGTGTATCTTCAGGCTGGGTCAGCAGCAGGAGCGATCCCCCTCCTTCCTCAGGAGAACAACGAGCTGGCGAGCCAGCTGAAGAGACTGGAGAGCTCTTTTAGCATATTTGCAGAGGAGTCTAACCCGAACCAGCTCCTGGCTCACCTGGGCCGCATGGCTGTGGAGTTTCATCACCTCTCCTCTAAGGTCCAAAAGAATGAACAAAGGACCTCCCTCCTGCAGGTATGGCACACAAGATGTTTGACTAAGAAAAATGATGCAAACCTTTTAAACTAAGCTTAGTTCTTTAGTTGGTTGTTTTTTTTTTAGAAATGAAATGCAACATTGAATGTTTTAGGTTTTATGGAGAATCACATTTGTAAAATGTCGGGAGCCCGTCCCCCCCTTGTGGCCTTTTAAGAGTCTTTATGTTGCAGATTTTAAAACCACATCATATCTAAGAAGTTGTTCTCTTTTCTGACAAATGCAACTTAATCAGTGCAGCAATGATTTTTGAGTCATATGCATTGTTCATTGTTGGCTGAATCAGGAACTCAACACCTATGTATAGAGACCATGAAGGTTAAACTGCAACTTTATTAGTTATGTTGTTGTATTTTAAGAAAAATATGATTCAAAAGTGGTTTACAATTAAATTTGAGCTACAAAAGGAAGTCAAATTTGAATTTCACAGTAGGGGAATTGCATCATCCCTTAGAGAATTTTTCCCTTTCATATCTGCCAATGGGATTTGAAATATTGTGTTACAGCAAATAAGACAGAGAGAACCAACATGGCATTCTGACAAAATGATTAATATTGTGCTCATTTTGGGGTGTATTTAATTTTTCATTTTTTGTAGACTCTTTGTGAGCAGCTCAGACAGGAGAATAATGAGCTTCGAAAGAAAATGGAAGAAGATCACCATATTAGGAATCGAGACTTGGAACAGCTGAGGTAATGTTTTTCTTTCTCTTTTAGTTTGACAGAGCTTTTGTGTTGTCTCACTTGAGCAGAAACTTAAACCACTTGAAAGATCTGTTGTACCCGATTTGATTTAGGATTAAGGATAGAACCATTGCCGTCATGTCTCCTCCTCATTACTTTCAACATCTTTCTTGACACCCCCTGAAAGCTGTGAGACTTAACCTTGTGCCACTGCTATGGTTAGACATTATGTTATCCAACTGTTGGCCATGCTTTCACTTCTGGTGGGAGATTAGTTCTTTCTGTTGGTGCACTCATTTGGTGTTGTAGGTTCTTCCCAAAGGACTTCATGACGTTATCAAAAAGTTAACACCCCCTAGGAAAGAGACCAGGATCACACTTATCATTTTCACTTTCTTTCTTGCTGATTTAGGCAAGAAAATCAGAAACTTAAAGAGCTGGTCACTGGAGGAGTAGCAGTCTCATCTGCTGCGTCGCCATCTGATACAGAGACTCCGGAGGCCAAAGACGAGCCAGTTAAGGAGGAATCTGCCGCCGTCCGACCTAAAATGGAGGCCACCACACCACAGAAGGTACTTTTACTCAAATCACTTCCATTTGACCTTTTAAAAAAAAAAATTAAATAAAATTAACTTCAGTATTCCCTTTTTAAAAATGCATTTGAATAAAATGTTTCTCAAAATATCCCTGGCTCATTTTGTTCACCTGTATGCTCACATGATGCATGTAATGGAGGATTGTTGTGGATTTAGGAGTATTTTCTGCTTTCAGAGTGGAAAAGCCGCAGAGAAAACCCCAACTAAACCATGTGATGTAGAGGTGTATGAAAAGAAGATCAAGCTTTTGGAGAAGCAGAGAAAGGATGTGAGTCTAAATCTAAATTTTTTTTTGTAGCCGCTGTTCATCCTCTTTTGCCATAGGGGAAAGTCTCTGTATTTAGTTTCCTACATGTTGAGTGATGTTTCGCTTCCTGGTCTTGCTCACAGGTTCTGGAGGTGAACAAGCAGTGGGACATTCAGTGGAACTCCATGAAGTCACAGTTTGAGCAAAAGGTACAGTAATGACTTTACAGCTGTAATGAATGGTGTGGGAAGACACTTCTTTGCCCTTGATTGTTTTTTTTTAAGCCAGCTGAATCCAAATTCTGTTGATTTAAAAGCTAATTTACTTAAAGCAGTTATTTAATTTTGTGACTGGTTTCATTTTCCTCAGTTTGGAATAGTTATGTTTCTAAAATATCTATTTGAGGAAAGCATTTCTTACACACAAATGTTGCATTATTTCTCCATAAAAGCATCCTTGCTTGGTAAAAGATGTGTACTTAGAGTGAAAGCTCAGATGACTTCTTCTGTACTCACTTCAGCTTTTGTGGATGTTAAGTTTAATAACTATGATAAACCTTTTGCTTAAAATATTTAAAATATTCTGTTGTTTTTTGGGGGAAACTGGGCCATAAACTAGGGAACATTGCTGCAATAAAACACTTTTTTTTATTTCTAGTGATGAAACTTATATATATACCAGCAAAGCAGTTTTAATCACAATTTTCTAACCATTTTGAAATTGAGAAAAATGATGAAAAAGTTTGAAAATGAGTTCTGAGGAACGGGAGATTCTGACGTTTGTGTGCATCAGTTGGCAGCGAAGCGGCTGTAATCGTGTCCTTTTTCTCATTGTGCTTGTCCAGTGGAAAAGGTGCAATCTTGCAATAGCTTGCTTATCTTAGTATACTAACCACAAGACCTGTTACACTTCAGCAAGAATTCCCCTCACCTCTCTGGTACCCGCTGACTTCCTGCGCTGCGGTGCAGTCAGAGGGCAGCAAAGACACACAGATATAGACATCGTACTCACACACCTGCTTTTGTGCACACCCACATTTATGAACATACCTACATTCACACTTTGTTGAGACGGGGACACCATGCAGGCTTTGGTTTGAACCACAGAACTCTAGATATATCCGTTTGCGTCATGATGTTCGTTCATATTTTATACAAAAACAGAATCGAGTGTTTGCAAAAGTGTCCTTGTTTGTGTGGCTTGGCTTGCAATTTGATAACATCCATCTGTAACGCTGAATTTCAACTTATGCACCAGCTGATGTTTATCTTCACCAGATAGTTTTCAGCTCAAATTTTTTTTTTCTTTTCTTTTTTTCCCTCTCCTTTTTATGAAAATTGTACCTTCCGTCTGTGATTGGTGAAATCGGTGAATGCTCTCATCAACCCAATGGTTTACATTGTCCCTTAGATCACAGACCTCAGGCAGCGGTTAGCCGAGTCCCAGAAAACTGTGCTGGAGCTGGAGGCCGAGCGGGAACAGAGGCAGCGCGACTACGACAAGAAGCTGCTGCTGGCCAAGTCCAAGATCGAAAACGTGCAGGTGGGAATCGGGCTAGAAAAATCTAAACCACCACAGAGGCAGATAGCTTACTAGGGGTGGTGAAAAAAATCGATTTTAATCGGAATCGAGATTCTTGTTCATCAAGATTCAGAATCGATTCAAA
>JBBDHI010000007.1:24199088-24211144 GCA_037177115.1 Craterocephalus stercusmuscarum
CGACCAGTAATGAAAGACAGGACACAAAGCAGCTGGCTTAAGTTCAGGAAGTAGCTGAGTTGTGCATAAAGCCCATTGGACAAATAAAATAGCTGTAATATTTTCTGACATGCTAGCATACTGAGTGTCTGCCAAAGCGGGTGGGGGGGGGGGATGATCAGTCTACACATCCGCTCCGCACTTTTATTAATGTTTGAAAGAAAATATCCATTTGCTTTTAAATTTACAAGCAAAAGCCGACTACATTATATTTCTAAAGAGCACAAGACAGATTGATTTAAAAATGGGCACACTCTTCATGCTCATTTAGCTTGTTGGTGTGTTTTTCACACCCACCTCTTCTCTGCGTTTACAATAATTAACACCCACTAATGGGAATCGGGCCTTCCTGTTGTGTTTTGGAGCCACTTAAGATGTGATGTCCTGCAGTTATTTTCTCATCACGGATGCATTTCTGTTGCTGTTGCATGTCATCAAATGCCACTAATGTGTTGCTTAATCGCTTTGTTTTCACCTTGTCTTTTATTCTCTCCTTTTTTTTTTTCCTTTGCTTATGCACTCTGACATTTTGGTTTTACCCCCCAAGCAACACACTATTCATGTGGTGGTGAGTTGTATTTTTCACAACTTGGGTAGTCTGGTCTTCGCAGTAGCTGTTTTCTTTTTAGCGCTTTATTTCTTGTCTATCACTGAGAGATCTCACTGATCCCATGACTGCCACCTTGGGTAAAAAGGCCAAAATCCGCACAAGGGGAGCATTGGTTGGTTTAAAAAGAGAAAAGCAATTGAACACAACTTTTAAGTTTATGTAACTATAGTAAAAAGAATAAATAAATGAGAAGATGGAAATAAAAACATCCTAATTAAGTCTTAAATCCCAGTTGGTTCTCCTGTCTGGAAAAAAAAAGCACCTGTTTTAGTCTCACAACAAGACATTTAATCTCTTTGTGGCTTATTTATGGTTAATTTACACATCAAATACTCTTTTGTTCTGCTTTTGTTCACTAAAGTCATCATAAATTCCATTTTTGGACCACAGCCCTGTGTTAGAATTGTCTTGTAGGAATAATAGCTGTAGCATAATTTCATAAAGCATCCTGAGTCTTTCTCCCCTCCCCCCTGTTGGCTCTCATTTGGCTGTTTGCCTGATTGTGTCTGTTTCCATGAATTCTCCCAGGAAAAATACGGCCTTGGAACACGATTGCAGAGGCAGAGGACCGGAGCTCCCATATCAAGCCTGGCTGGTCTTTCGTGAGTTTTCTGCACCTTTTCTCTTTTATTTACAGTTGAAGGAGAATGTGACGTTCCTGCTACATATTACTGTACGTGCATGCATGTTACTAATGATACATTTGGATTGATGGTCCACCTTGCTGCGGCTATTGCTTCAATTAATTTTAGGGAAATATTTAAATCAATTAGCGTAGGGATATACATTGGCTTTTTGTTAATTTGGTAATCCATCACAGTCCACACTTCATCACCCTTTTATCTTTTTTTTTTGTTTTCCACCCAGTTTGCAATATCACCTTGTAGCTGTATAATTAGGAGCAGATATCATTTTAAAATGTCTCCGTTACAAAGCATCCAAGGATGTTTTAGATTTAACAACTGGCTGATTAGAAGTCTGGTTTTGGAAAGTTTGTAGTCAGATGCAGGAGACAAATATAACTCTTCTGATAGGTTGACATGCAGCGGTCCGACCAACATTTTTTTCACTTTTTTTTACCTTAAAACATGATGTTAATAGGCTAATTATAGTCACACCGTATGTGGTCTATAACAGTTGTTCTCTTATTAAGTGGCAGCCATCATTATAGAATGTGTTCATCACTTTGTCGATAACTCAGAGGTAAACCCAGCAAAGTCCTTATAACTTGTAGTTTTAATACTTTCCATCAACAAAATGGAAAAATACATGTACAAATGTTTACCACACATTTTATTAACATATTAGGCCCAAAAATATAGAAAAATCATCAAATTCTAAATTTAAAGTACTGTTTATGATAATAAAACCCCACAAATGACACTTTTATCTTTAGTTAAATGAATAGCTTAACAAATGTGCAATATAAAAGGAAAAGCAAAAGCTGTCTATCCTGTTCCAGT
Source organism: Craterocephalus stercusmuscarum (assembly GCA_037177115.1). Lineage (NCBI taxonomy): Eukaryota > Metazoa > Chordata > Actinopteri > Atheriniformes > Atherinidae > Craterocephalus > Craterocephalus stercusmuscarum. The sequence continues at coordinate 24,201,201 of JBBDHI010000007.1, forward strand.
TTAACACTGATGAATAATTTTGTGTTTTCAAATTCAATCATATCTCCAGTTTTCTACGGTCCATAAACATAAAAAAAAACTGAGGGAGAGTTTCAGATCTGAACTGTGAAAATATCACTCGAACTGATCATGCAGGGGTGATCGCAGACCCTCTGTCCTATCACTCAAGAACAATATAACATGTGAGAACACTATGTAAATGAATTTATGTGAAAAATGCTTGGTTACTTAAAAATCTTATTTAAGTTGAACAGCGAGTCAGTGAGAGGAAAAACTGTTGCAAGTGATCGTTACGGGAAAGTTGACCTTCCATTTATTCTTCTATCCGCCATTTTTATGTATTCTATAAGAGGAAAAAAACTTTTTCTGGTATGATAATAATCACATGAAATTTTACTTTACTGAAGAGTTCAGATACGATGGTTTGATTCTGATAATACAGAACTATTTTACCCCAGATTCGATTCTTTTATGATTATTTTTGGGTCCAATTCTTCAGTATTGCAGATTCGTGTGATCTTGAGTTAATTTTTTAGTTTAGTTTTTTCTTTTTTAACACCAGGTCGTGTGAAAAAGTGTAATGTCTACAGACTATATCAGGAGCATATTTCCTAATATATCATATTTCCCCCAAAATGCGCATCACATGTGAGCCTGTTTTAAGGTTTAAGCAGCAGCCACGTTTGAAGCAGCTGAAAATGAAGCCTTCGAATTAGGAAGAAAGCAGATTTGCTCGGTAGCTCATCATTCTGCTGCTTTAATGCTGGAAAAGACAAGTAAAAATAGATTCATTTAAAAATCATTAAACAAAAAAAAATCCATAATATTTATTTGAATCATTCACCCCTTATCCCGGGAATGGAGATTGCATTATATGTGATCTGAATGAAATTCTTCAGTGCACCACTAGGGGGCATTAGAGGACCACCAGTGGTGCACATATCAGTTTGTCTATACTTTACTATGTTGTTAGCTCCCAGTTATCTAAACTACCTTATCGAAGAGATTCAGCAGACTGTTTGTGTTTCTGAATCAGCCTTAAAGAAGGCGAGGACCAGAAGGAGATCAGCATCGAGCCAGCCCAGGCTCTGGATGAGGTGGAGCCCCTGCCTGAGGATTGTTACACCAGACCCATCAGTTTACCTGAAGGTAAGACAAACGTCACCTTCCTAGCAGCGGACGAGCTGAATCTAAACTTTCCCTCCTCTTCCAGTAACCACACTGAGGCAGAGGCTCCTGCAGCCGGACTTCCAGCCTGCGGGGGCGTCTCAGCTCCACCCCCGACACAAACACCTCCTGATGAAGCGCTCGCTGCGCTGCAGGGTCAGTACAGCTGTACAATGCAAAGCCCTCATTTTGCTTTGTTTTGTTTTCCTGTGGATCACATTAATATAACATGTTGTTTTTTCTTGTTTTGTTTTTCTTAATTACTTCCCTCAGAAATGTGAGCACAACCTGAGCAAGCCAGAGTTTAATCCAACTTCAATCAAGTTCAAAATACAGCTGGTGGCTGTGTGAGTAGCAGAATAATGTGCAACCCGGCCTCCAGCCGAGCGGGCTTTAATGACAATCCTCATGTTTTTAGGAAGTCTTTCATGCTAATTGCATCTTTATTTTAGAATGTCATTGAAAACAGCAGTAAGATGTTTTTTTTTTTTTGCATATTTAACCAGTTTCCTCTGAGTGTTTTAGATTCGAATCAGGCAGCGGATCTCATGTTGTTTAATCAGATCGAAGTTTGTAATCGATGTTCTTCAGAGTTCAGTGATCAGCCTCCAGGCTTTAATGAATACAGCTGAACGCCGTGTTGAATGCTGTCAGGGTGTTTTAGTGTTTGCGTATTGATCAGCCCTCTTTCTCCTCCTCTTCCTCCCACAGGAGTTATATCCCCGAAGTGAGAATCATGTCCATTCCAAATCTCCGATACACGAAGGTCAGCGAGTGCTGCGGTCTTTGTTCCCCCTGTTCATATTTCCTATCTTAATGTTTGTAACGTCAATAAGCTAATCTACCAATTTGTCAGCGAAAAACGTACAAAAAAGTCAGCTTTACTGGAACTTTGCTGACAAACAGATTGGCCATAATTAGATGAGGTAAAAGTAGCGTCAACATTACACCAAACTCTGTTTTCTTTGTCCATAGGAGAGCCAGGTGCTGCTAACCCTGACCAACCCGGTGGAGAACGTCACCCACGTTTCTCTGGCTGCTTGTGAGGAGGAAGACCCCGATGACATTAACAGCACTGCCAAGGTATTTTCCTGTTTCTGGTCTCTGCTGATGTTTAATCAGAGGAAGCTGTTTGTAGCTTGTTCAGTAACATTTAAGCTTCATGTAAGAGGAACTCTATAATAAATGTCAGTCTAACTGGGTGATGGAGTTGACGTTGCTTATCGAATGCATTATGAAGATGTTTACGTGTATGTATGTCAGGGCTGCTTGGACTGTCATTGTGCACCTCTGTCCAGAAAAAAAAAATCACATTTAATTTCATTTAAACCTGCATACAGCCAGTAGTCCTCACGTCTGTTGTCATGACGGCTTCCTGTTGCAGCGGCCACTTTGTGGCGCTGGGTCACAACAGGCTGCCTGTCTTAGCGTCTTAAATGATGAAGCCATCACGGGCCAGCTCAGGTAAAGAGGAGCTCCAGGGCAAAACGGAGCGTCTTCATGACCCATTTCTATTCACATCATTTCCAAACGGAGCGCCCTGTCCTGTGTCCCTGCTTGATGTGATATTCAAACGCCTGGAGGGCAGTGTGAACCACATCAGGACATGCTCAGCTGGATACAGCAGCCAGCTCTCACGGGTGGCTTCACACACCTGTTACATGTTTAATGCATTGCTTTTTCTGTGTTCTGTTAGCGGTGTGGACGCTTGTATTTGAGCAGAGGATCAGATTTTTTCTTTTCCCTACCTGATCCCACAATGTCAGCTTACATGGTTTTTAAATGCTGGTCATTAGAAAAGCAACTTAAAATTATTTTTAAAAGAAAATGATGATAATTAATGAGCAGATGATGCCTTGTGCTGGTGGCGGCTGGCAGGAATGATCTCTGGTATCTTTCTGTCATTTGGTATCTTACTTCATTTAGATGCCTCTGTGTTGCATTTCCAGTCTAGTCTGTTGTCTAGCTTATCTCCAGGGTACTTATATTCCTCCATCACATCCATCTCTCCTCTCAGAATGCTCTTGTTCTTCCTTGAAGTTTGTAGCAATCATCTCTGTGGTTTGTAGATGGAGCCGAGAAGTCTGATCCTCATAAAAGGCAGGACAGAGGAGCTGTCTGCATTCTGGACATTTACATGAAATAAGTCCAACATTTAATTTTCCCAGTGGAGCAGCTGAAAATATCAGAGAGGGAGATGTAGTTGAAGTCCCTTTGAATCTCTCCTGTCCCATCAGAACAGGTGGAAGAAATGGTTTGTTTTCCTGTCTGCCTTGCTCCTGCCCAGCGTCCTCTCCGCTGCCTCTTCAGCTTGTTTCATAGTTAGCTTCTGTTATCGGAATACCATCAACGTTGTCTTCACCGCTCGTCGATCGAAGGTTCAAACTGAAATGACCAGACAGACGTCATGTTAGTCTCAGACTGGGACGTTTCATGTGGTCATACATCCCCATGCAGAATGAGCTTAAACAGCAGCCTGCAATCATTTCAACATTTAGGTTTTTTTAATGCAATATTTTTAAAATTAAAAGATGAAATTTTGATAAAAGATCTAAATTGACTTAAAGCAGATTTTAAATCGGCATCATTGTGCCCTAAAGCTGCCAAACGCACTATCATCAGAGCGCTTTCATCTTTTCCTTTTCTTTTTTCTTTTATTCTCAATCAGTTTAAACCTATACCTACAGACTTATGATGAAACTGAGTGTTTCCTCCCATATAAGTAGCTCCGAAACCAACTGAGAGCAGAACCACTGAGACCATAATACTGGAGCTTATATAAGAGAATCTCAAAATCAATCGTACCGAAAGCCTTTGTCAAATCAAGGAAAACTCCAATGCCTAACTCGCCTTTATCAACGCAATCATGAATTTTTGATATTCACAAGGCGGGAGGGGGTGGAGGATACCATGGTTACACAGGAGACGTTCACATGTCCGGTGAGGAAAAACCCAGACAGTTCATATAAAAGATAAAAAATCAATGTGCTTTATGGAGGCAGAGATAGGAAATGTGTGACCTAAAAGATAAAACATCTCGCTGCAAAGAGTGTTTCAGTGAAAGGAAACCTGTTTTATTAGATGAGTTAAAAAAAAAAAACAAATATAAAGGGATCCAGGCATTAAAGCAACATATAAAACTTTCAGATGAGAGAACCAGGAATTCTGAGTGGCGATGGACCCCAGAGTGGCTCTTGGACGTTAAGGGACCATCTGATTATTTTTCCATTAACTTTTGCTCTCCAAACAGCTTTTTAAACTGAGTGCATCATCCTCCAGATATTTCATTCCCCCTTTTTTTCTTTTTAATGCTATGTGTTGAAATGGAAGAAGTGCTTGTGAAGTCGTGTTTCCACCGTTCAAACTGTGTTTATCAGGTTATTGTTCCAAGTAAGGAACTGGTCTTGGCTGGAAAGGATGCTGCTGCTGAGTATGATGAACTGGCCGAGCCTCAGGACTTCCAGGATGATCCAGAGTAAGTAGATACACAAACACACATACACACTCTCCACAGAAAAGTAATAGTGTGAGGTAGCTCTTGACCCAATCTCTCTCTCTCTCTCTCTCTCTCTCTCTCTCTCTCTCTCTCAACAGTGTTGTTGCCTTCAGGAAATCCAACAAGATTGGCTTCTTCATCAAAGTTATCCCTCAGAAAGAGGAGGACGCGGATGTCACCGTTTCATTTAAGATCCGACACGACTTCCGCAACCTGGCCGCTCCCATCCGGCCAAGCGAGGAGGGATCCGACACTGCCGCCGAAGCCGTCTGGCTCACCCACCATGTAGAGCTGAGGCTGGGGCCGCTCGCTCCCTGAAAACAGATACAAGTATTGGGCTTTTCGTCAAGTAGTTTCTTCAGTCCGTAAAGTTAATTTCATGTAAAATTGATTTCTGATTCAGCTCATTGATGTGACTTGGCCTTTTGAATGTTTTTTTTCCCCTTTTGTTTAAGGTGAAATCAACCACGCTTGACTGCAGACTAACCGATTAGTCTTTAATATGTCACAACTTGCTATACTTTACTACATCATCTGCTTTCTGTGTTTAAACACTATACCATCTACAAAAAGGTGCATTTCTAGTGTTTTACTAGCTGTAAACACATCGAGATACACGCAGTTATTTAAACTTCTAAGTTTTGTGTTGCCTGGTTATCACTATTGTAGTCAGTATTTTCCTCAATCTGTGTCGATACTATCAATATGTATTTTATTCAATGAATTCGATCTGAATTGTTTTCCTTTACTGTCTTTTTAAAAAAAAAAGTAGCATCTTGTGTTTAGGTATGACTGAGAGGTTGAAGCTTCCTGATTGGACAGAATCAGTGAGCAGAATCAGAAATCAGAATCTGAGAACAATCTAAAGTTGCACACGCTGCGCTTCTAGTTTGTGTCCTGTCAGTTTTCTGCAGACGGTTGCGTTAACCTGCATGCTTACACCCCACGGTTACACAAAGTCATCACATCGGCATCAGAAAGGCGGGTCTCAGTAAAGATGAAACCTGCGGACGATTTTATGATTTCAGAGCCCCTCTGTGCTCAGCTGAAGAAATGCAGAGCCGTATGTAAATTGGCTCTTATGGTTTATCCCCCTTGTGGATTAGCAGTCTGTGCCTGCAGGGATTTTATAGCAGCACCTTAACCGCCAAGGTTAAAATGAAATTGTGGGTGTAGATTATTACTCCAAGAGGATGATTTATACACCAACGGAGCAGATACGCATGCAGGTCTTTTTTTTTTGTTTTGTTTTGTTCTTCTCAGCAGACCCAGAGTGGCTTTAGAGGGTTGTTAAACTGAAAGCACAGGTTGCAGCTGGCGGACGTGCTGCTTACAGCTTGTAAACCAGGAGAGCAGATTCTCTAACGACTGTTTATGACCCTGTTTTTCACAGTTCATCATACCACCGTTCTGTTGTCTGACATTGCACATTGATGGAAAAAACTACGGGAAGCTCTGTAAAGTACATACATCTATGTACTGAGACACTATTTTGTCTGATTCATGAACTTCTGTTTTTGGTTTATGGACATCACTCCTGCCTGTTGGGGTGTATTGTAAGCTGTTGTGTTTTTTTTCCCTCACCAGTGTGCACACATATGAAACAGAGCTGTACTCTATGTCACAGTTAATCTTCAGTCCTGCCTAATAAAATAATGCAATACCGTGAAGAGGCGCTGTCTTTTTCTGCTGTCGGAAGAAGGGACTTTAAAGTTTTTTTTTTTTTATTTCATTTTGTTTAATTATGGCTGAGTCACTTGGGAGATTGTCCGACTCGGAGGACAGCATCATCTGTTTGAAGTGATGGCTCGTGCAGCTTGACTAATGATTACTGATGTTTAAGCTGGTTTTGTCTTTATTGAAATCTCTCTTCAGCAAGCTTTCTGAGGGCTGAAATTCACTAGAAAACAACTTCTCTGCACATTAATCTTTTGTATTGTTAAATGTTAATACACTCTGCTTAGACCCCTTTTTTTCCTTCAGAAGTGCCTTCATTCTTCGTAGCATAGATTCAACACGGTGTTGAAAAGATCCCTCAGGGGTTTTGCTCCATGCAGCATGATAGCATCACAAAGTTGCTGCTTATCTATGATGAAAATCTCCCCTTACACCACATCCCAAAGGTGCTCTGCTGGATTGAGATCTAGTAACCGCGGAGGCCATTGGAGTACAGTGAACCCATGTTCTACACAGCAGTTAGAGAAAATCTGAGCTTTGTGGCATGGTGCATCATCCTGCTGGAAGTAGATGCTACACTGTGCTTATAAAGGGATGGACATGGTCAGTAACAATGCTCAGGGCCCTGTTTGGTACTGCAAATCCCAAGGAAATATCCCTACTCTACCATAATACCAGCAGCAGCCTGAACAGTTGCTTCAAAGCTGGATGGAGCCAGGCTTTCATCATCCTAATGCAAAATTCTGAGACTAGCATCTGAATGTGGAGCTGAAATGGAGACTCATCTGAAACAGGCAACAGTTTTCCATCTTCCATTATCCATTTCTGATGAATCGGTCAGTTCTTACCTGACAGGAGCAGCACCTGGTGTGGTCTTCGGCTGCTTCACGCGTCGACATGTTGTTCATTCAGGACCAGTATTCTGTAACCTGTGGATATTTGCCATTGCCTTTCTTCCTAAATACACTGAGATGATTGGTGATTAGCTATTTGAGTTGGAAAGAAGTTAAGCTGGAATTCTTATTTAGTGGCCACTGTGAGCGTAATAACTTTTCTGTTGATATCTGCAGAGTCTTTAAGTTGTTTATAGGACACGCATCATCCCTTTAATTTTCTCTCCACAGGATGGCGCCACAGGCAAACGGATTTTCCACAGCAGCATCTCTGAACGGAGCTTTGAAAGCACACACATTCAGTCTCCATCATCGTTCTAAATGGCTGCACATGCTGAAACATCATACGGCCTGATAACATATGACTGACAGAACACAATGGCTCCCCCCTGCCCCCAGACAAACATTTAATAATACTCCAAGCAAAGCTTTCTTCAGGGTATGAGTCAGGAGAATGAAATGCCTGCTTGTCAGCATTAGGAGCAGACAGTAATGAAATTTGTGCTGCAGCCGATGCTGTTTCTCATTCTACACTTATCAGTCCTGTTCGGGGATGGTTTGTGCACATGTGGTCGTGTAGTGCCTCTGAAAAGGCAGATCAGATATGTGTGATGCAGGTATGTTGCAGCTCCCCGGTGAGGACCTCTGCTGTGTAAACACACCCACTCAATCTAGGTAATAAAGCTATGATTTTCTTTTATCTTCTGCAGATATAAACAGCCCAGAGAAGCAGCCTGTGTGAAAGCTATAAATCACCCGAGAAGATGAGGTAATAAAGCACACAACGGCTGAGTTCATGCCGCTGAAACAACCCAGACTCTCATCAAATGCAGCTGATGATGGCAGTAGCTGACTTGCAGCGGTGGTGTGCTACAGTAAACCTTACTTTCTGGGCTGCTGCTCTATGCTGTTAATGTCATATTTTACTTCAGAAGACGCCATGTTTTGCTTGGTTCATCTATAGTCATGACGATAAACGTAATTTAATTTAACTCAACAGAGAGGACTGTTGAACAATGATTTGTGTTGTAACCATACAGTAACTGACTCCTGAGCAGGCCTTGAAAAATCCCCCAAAATCCATCTGGATGACAAATTCCAGGATTCCTCCAGTCAGGATAATATTTTCCTGGATCAAGACAGGAATTATTTCAAACACAGCATTCAGCGTGCACATATTTGAAAAACTCCACACTGTAAACAGGACAGAAATACGATCTTTGTAGATGTTACAGGGATCAGAAGTTAATATCGGGGTTTTCATAGCTGTTAGTTGGTACAGTAACTCCTCTCCGTGTGCTGAAGACTAACATCTTTATTTACAAAGACAGCCGGCCTTGACCAGATGAAAAAAAATTCTCACTGAATTACTAGTTTGACTGCACCCTGGCCCTTTCCGCAATTACATCATCCCCCAAACTGCCAGTAAAATCCCCCACAGAGGAGGCATGACACACGCAAGCAAAAAGAAGAGAAAACCAGCACCTCAGCAGGGACAGGAAATTCCCTCCTCCTAATAAACAGATCTGTCATTTCTCTACGCATTATCCCTCACAGACAGCTGGCAGTGTACAAGCTCAAGGATGAAGGTGTGTTTTCTCCATGAGATCTGTCAGGTGGATGATTATTGCTAATGAAATCCTCAGAGGAGTCTCGATTTTCTCCCGCTTGTCTACCACAAAGGTTTGGACGTGTTTTTTTTCTGTGGGTTGCCTGGCAGAAGAAATCTAGTAGCTCTTTTTACTCACACCCCCCTTTTTATATGTTGCGTAAGCCTGGAGGTGCTCGGAGTGATTAATCGCCCCCTTCATTTTCTGCTCACCAGACCATCATCTGGTTAATTAGCGGTAATTGATGATGTCTGCCCAGATGAATAACTGTAGGCATGTGGGCTTCCAGAGCTTTAACATCCAAACCTGTGAAATCTTAGCTCTTCAGCTGGGAGGAAAAAAGGAAAAACACTCGTCAGATACGCTCTTTTAGATTTTCTCTTCACTTCCTCTCTCTGCATTGTGGTGGCTGTAGGTTGGTCGGAATGTTGACTTTGGACACACGGTTGAAAAAGATCGCTCTGAGAAAGCAGCTGACCCTCAACACTCTGAAACCCTGTCCACATGGACTGGCAGAGACGCCGCTAAGGTCTGGATTTTCATTTATAAATTGCTCGTGTGCACAGAGTGTGTAAGGGCTCGGAACTGAGGCCGATGCCGGAGCGAGGCCATATGTAAGACCACTGGAGGCCAGAAAATCTGCCATATGCAGAGCATCTCTGTATCCTTAGGAAAGAAAAATTGAATAAGAGAACCGGGTCTGCTCTTGTCAACCAAGAAAATCATTTGTTTGCACGTTTATAGTTATGTGATCTACTCATGTTTGATGTTAAACCTCAGCAAGAAGCAGGCTGTATAGTGTTTACTGAAAGTAGAATTTTATTGAATACGTTGATAGTTTACATTAAATGTAAAATAACTTGCTAATACTGGATTTTCTGTGCATATTTTAACATAGAGCATGTAATTAGACTTGTTCCCGCACATTCCCTTACATTCATCTTGCATCCCGTCTCTTCCCTGAGCTCCGTCCAGCCAGTAAAAGTCCTCTCTTTTCCTCACTTCCTAATAATGCTGTCTTGAGCTTTTTCCTGAATCAGCCTTGGTGCACGTACAGACATGGACAAAATTGTTGGTACCCCTCAGTTAAAGAAGGAAAAA
>JBBDHI010000007.1:24238136-24260017 GCA_037177115.1 Craterocephalus stercusmuscarum
GTTAGATGAGTTATTACACTAATCTGATTACCCAGAGTGGGCTAAAAGTCATTTTTCATTTCTGTATACCTTTAAGGCATGGGTAGGTGTTGCTTCCCATGCATGGCTAGTGAGAGGCAGAGCTTCCTCTGCTGCACACCGCGGTTTCAGGCTGAAAGGTTGTTCACATACACCGTTCTCAACAAACAAGCCAGAATGAGCACATAAACAAACTGAAATGTGTCCAGGAATGAACAAGAGCTTGGGATTTATTTTTATTCCTGTGCTTTAACTTTAGCAAACATGGTCTGTAACATAATCTTTATCTGTACTTCTTCGTGGGCGGATAATCTGAATCCAAAGGGGAAAGCTCTATAATGTCTTATGAGTCTTTATAGGGAATAACTTTCTTTAATTTGACATTTTTTAATTAAAATATTATCATCTTTAAGTTGAAATAACAGACTCATTAAATTCTTTGGGCTTAGCAGGAACATTTCTCTTTATTTGGATTTTTCTGCCCAGTGTGCATGGCGGGAAAATAGGTCAAGAAAGAAGAAGTCGGGGGGCGGGGGACAGAGTGGGGCCCACCGGCCCCCTCAACATCCCTCTGTTGAATATGAAAATATATTATACCATAATGTGTTCAGTATGCAAGCTTGAAGGAAACCATATGAAAAGATCCCAGACAAAGAGCCTTCTGTGTTCCAGATGACCCCCCCCCTCGCCCCCCCCTTCCCACCCGATCCTTCGTCTGCCTAAACTGAGAGAGAGAGAGCCTACAACGCACATGAAGAGAGAGAGAAGAGGTAAAAAAAAAAAAAAGGGGAGGTGTGTATGCAGAGCGATAGGAACTGAAAAGGGCCAGTACACACCCTCCTTGCCTCACACAGCCAGACCCACCGGAGTACAGGTGAGCAGCGTGACCCAAGCGGCAGCCACCGAACAGGAAGGAGCACCGGGTCCCGGAATTTTATCTGTCACTGCAACGCTGTGACTGCTGCACTCGCTCACCTGCAGCCTGTAGTGTTTATCTTCCCAGGGTAAGACAAAATCTTTGTTTGGAGCTAGAGGGATGTGGGGTGATGGAGCAAAAGAGGAGGGAGACTTTGAAAGTCTTTGTTTGAGTAGATGACAAACATCTGGGGCTGCTGTGCTGCTCTGGCTTGCAGAGGGGGGGTCGGCTGGCTACATTAGCACTGATATCCAAGCCTGTTGTGTGCAGAGCTTGCTGTGTAGCCGGGTTATAGACTGCACTGTGTAACAGTAGAGGGTGTATCCAATTAAAGTCCTGGCTGGGGAGTGTATTTACTTACTCATATCAGTAATTGCTTCCCGTTAACGCGACAGGTGAGGCCTGTTAACTGCTTTATATGGAAGCAACAGGAGGTTTTGTTCCACTTAATGTTACATATAGTTATTAGAAAATGATCCCTCTTTACTTTTGCTGTGACACAAATTTATTTAAAATGCACGTAAGCAGCTTGCAGCAGAAACCGATGCCACTTTAAAAGTAATTCCAGCTGTACTGATAACGCTTGCATGCATATTACGTTTTAAAAATGCTTGTACCCTCCTCCTTTGATGTCTAACTATTTTTCGGAAGATGACTCTGATTGTTTTAGAAAGCTCCCCCCACTTGGCACAGGATCATACACACTCACTCTAAGTATTTATCGTTGTCCCTTGAAGTTCTCTACCTGTGATTATGAGAGCGGGATGAAGCAGACTCTTCATTACAAGGCCCTCTGCTGCATGATTTATGATGGAGCTCTCAGGAGTCCCTGGAAAAGTACAAACAAACAGAAAGACGCATTTCTGAGTTTCATTAGAGCCAGTGCCTCACAATGTCAGTCATCAGCCAGCACAAGCCGAGGCCTGTTGACTATCACGGCCTCCTGAGGAATCATGAGGCAGGAATGCCCATTTCGGAGCGCTAGCCAAAATTATTTTGTGGTGCTGCTGGAGCCATTGAATGGCTCTTTGTCTGAGCAAGAGAGAGAAGGAGCAAAGGGCTCCGCTAAAACCCTTTAGCATTTACAGTTGAATGATTTGTGCATGCCGAAGTGTAAAGGATCCAGGCAAAGGGCAAGAGATAACAGACACATAGTAGCTCTGCCCCCGAGGGATTTAATCATAACGGCCTGCCAGTCAGGCGGTGATGATGAGATGCCTCATTACAAACTCAGTCACTGATACACCTTTTCAAGCCTGACTATAGGCGGGGACGCATGCTCACCTAACACCAACACATCCCACGTACTTAGACATGTACGCCCTGAGCCACTGACGATGTGCAGATGTCATACCTGAGAGGAAGGAGCGTGCAGTGCATGAGTTATGAGGTGGCTGACATGCTGTGTACAAGTCGGCCTTTGATGCAGATGTGTAATAAACGTACGAGACAAACGACCATCGGGGACAAATGAAGGATTTCAGTTCGTGCGTCTGCCAAAGCGATTTCTTTTGTGAGTCACTGCCACTGCAGAGCGCCGTGTGATGGATCTGCTGCCGTTGCATGAATCCATCATCTATTGATGATGTACAGGAACTCTGTGATTACAAACCGAAATGGCCTGCGGGCCAAACTGTAAATCATATCCTTGATTTTTGAGTACAGAGGGGTTGCAGGTGGCAAAGGAAACCTCTGCAGGGGGATGGGGGGGGGGCGGCACAGATGGACTCTACAGTAGAATACCTTTTGAACTTCAATGTAATTGAAGGTGGGGTGGCGATGGGTGGAGGGGACGGGGGGTGACATCAAACCATCAGTAGTGAAGAGAAGATAAAAGATCAAGTGCGTTAGACATCACAAGACGAAATACAATGCTGGGGCTGGACGAGAACAAGACGAGGGGATAAGACGAGTGGGGCAGACGTCCATATGTTGGTGTTTTGTTTCCTGAGCCGGAGTCAAGTCTGGCCGCCCAAGCCCGGCTGCTGTCAATACCAAGTGTCCTACATCTGCTCTCTGTCTGGGAGTTAATTAATATTTTCACCATGGACCAAAGATAGTAATCTCTCCATATTTTAAGCAATCTGTGTTGGGACACGTCAACATGTGTTCACCTTTCTCCTCACGGATCGCAGTAAGCAAGAACATTTGGCCCAACAAAGACGACTCGGCATCCAGAGCCGCTAAATTACTCATCAGCTTCAAAACTAATCAAGCTTCCAAATGAGATGCAGATCGATCCCAACATGCATCACGCATCTGTGGGGATTCAAAGAGCTATTGTCATGGTGTCAGAACAATGTCAGCCTTCATCTCCTCTCACTTGTCAGCATCACGCCAGTAAGTGAAACTGGAGGATTTTTGTTCCCTTACAGCAAGGAGGTGGGGCTGTTTTGTTTGAGTTGATTGTCTTTTTTGAGAGGGGGGGGTGAAAGAGTAGTCCTACCACAGCTTACCATGGCTCAGCTGCTGTTCTGCTGGAGATCTCTGCAAAAGAGATGAAAACAAGTTTGTACACCTTAAGACAAGATGAAGGTGAGGGTTGCTTGTTTCAGACATCATTATGTGTGTCTCTGCTCAGGCCTCCCACTGCTGAGGGACACAGTGGTGACTCGAAAGCAAAAAAAAGATTCAGCCCTGATCGGCTTCAAGGAGAGGCAAGTCTGGTCAAGGAGAGAAATGAGCAAACACTGGTTTATCATTACAAACTTTGCCAGTGGCCTTATCAGCTTTGAAGGGAAGAACATGACACTGCTAATCTAATGAAATGCTTTATAGGATCATCTCTGCTTCACATTGCATGGAGATTAAAAAATCTACATTCACTGTCTCAGTGTGCCGTATCGCATCGCTGACCCTGAGGGGGAATTAAAGCTACTTTTGGCAGGTTTAGTGCAGATTTCAGACCACAGTGAATTGTTGCTTTCCTTCCGTCTTTGGAGACAACACAGATTTTTATCTCAGTCAGACTTTTTCAGAAGCATTGCGTCATTTTTTTCTCCTCACTTTTAGCCTTTTGAAGCCAGTTCAAAGTGTGAGTCTTCATCTTTGAAGATGGAGAATTAGACTTTTTCCGGACCCACTGTTAAAACATTCCCAAATAAGCCCGACATAGGTCCTAGCAGTACGAAGATGAGGTGTTGCTTTTCTGAAAAATGTTTAAACCGTTCACAGAGAAGCATGCCATTACCCGGAGGGGCGACGATGGGCAGATGTAGCCTCTCTTGTCTTTGTAAATGTCACATTTGCATGAAATAAGTACAGTGAAGTACAGTTAAATGCTCCATTTGCATAACTACATTTTAATCTGCACATTTCTCTCTTTTTTGCTTTCTTTTGCAGGACAGAAAAACAAACACGGACAATAATTAGATAATGGACCTCCATTTACTTGAACACTCATTTTATCTTCAGCCTCAGCAGTTTTCATTCAGATGGACCAAACAACCAGAACAAAAATAAAGTCTAAACGGTGGAGAACTGGAGCTAATTCATCATCATCTTCAGCTGTGGTGCCATAATATTACTCAGCAAATCAAGTAAACTTTCTTATTTGTGTTCTATGAAGATAGAAGAGGACAACCGTGAGTTCAGAAACTGAATCTGTAAGAGAAACAAACAGACGAGAATAAAGCAGCTCTGACTGAATGCTTTTGAACACTGAATAGAAAACAGTCTCTGGAGTGACCTTTTCCACAGTGAAATGTTATTCCTCACATGCACCTCAACAGCAGGAAGTCTGCATATGCACAGTTCCCTTTCACATCACTGTAGACTTATGATCTCCAAGATAAAGTGCAGATCCCTTTCTCTGAAAGAAAAGTAATCTGCAGGCTGCAGACTGAGACGCAAACATAAACCATGTTCTGGTGACCAAAAATAGAAAAAGGAGGAAGAAACACATCTGGGAAAGAAAAATAGAGTGCTAGGGAGATGCAAATAGCGAAAACCGGACAGTTTCTCAACGCTCAGCGCCAGGGTTTCCACAGCGCACAACAAACTTGAGCAATTTTCGTGGCTGTTTTCCATGGGAACTCATCCAAGGCACATCGGAGCTGACCCTCCTGGGAGGTCCAGATAGACCGAGAATAATACTTCATGAAGAAAAAAGTGAAAGCGCACTTCTTCCGTCAAATTCCGGCTGACTGCGGGACAACTTTTGGAAGGATTACTTTTGGATTACTGGGAGCAGCAACTTGGATTTCTGAGCTACTTCTTCTCCTGGTCCTTCAGGTGTTTTCTTTAAACGTATCCGCTGTCTGCCAGTAAGGACTAAACCAGACGGAGGAAAGAGACAGAAGCATCTTATTGTGCCGAGTGATGGAGAAGGGACATATGTCTGTCAGGAGAGGGGTGAGCTGGAGTCCCGGAGGACTGAGGAAACCTCTCCTGCTAAAACAAGACATGCACACCCCTGAGACAGACAACAACACATCATGGGAGAAGACGGGATTAAACAAAGAACATGCGAGCCGGAAAACAAGTGAGTGTTTGCTAATACAGCATATTCTGTCTCATTTGGGTGTCTAAGCAGCAGCAAGAAAGTACATTAGAAAAGTGGCCGCTTGCTAGGCTTAGAGTTCCAGTATGAAGCAGGAAATATAGCTGAGAGGACGGAGAGACAGCATATTGAGAAAACAGACAGCCAAGACTCATCAGTGAAACGTGAAACAGTGTCGAGCTCCATGAGACATCTGTTTCCATGCCTTAAAAATACAGGCAGCCCAAGCGGCAGTGGAAAAGCAATCATTCACCACTGCCAAAGGCCTTTCTTCATATCCAACACAGGCACTGACAATAATGGGCATGCTTGTGGGAAAAGCTGTTTGGAAACTCGACTTTCACAGATATAAACTCCTCTCAAAGAGAAGGAGAAGAAGAAGGGGAGGGATTCCGACGCCATGATAAAATTAAGACTTGTTCTCATAGAAATTACAGCAAGAACGATGGCTTCCTCTGGGCGCAGACAAGGCTGTCAGGGCCATTATTCAAAGTAGAGTTACATTGTGCATTGTAATAGTAAACGTATGGCCATCAGATAACTTGCTCCTAGTCTGGATCTCTGTGCTAACAACACCCTTCCCATCACTCATTACTCACTAATTAGTTTCCTCAGACCAGTAAAAACAACACAACGACCCTGATAATAGTCCACTGTTGCCCTGCGGAGACTTTTCATAACACACAAAAACACGAATATGAGCAGCTTGTTTTTATTTACCCCATGAGATCCGTTAGGTCAGACTCAGTCTGGTGAGATCCCTGGACCTCTGTTAATCCTGGCCTTTCCATACTGCTTCACACATCACCCGCGGGGGCTGGCGCTGTCATCCCGCTCACCCGGCAGCCATCACCCGGAGAAAGATAACATCCGACGGGGTAATCTGACCTTTGATACACAAATGCGGGGTTGGCCCCCTGACTCGAATCCTGCTGCTGAGGGAGGGGCAGTTTTCCTGTCTGCTCTCCTCTGCACAGGAATGAGGGGAAGGGACAGAGGGCAGAGTGATGAGATAGAGAAAGTTAGAGGTGGAAGGTGGGAGAGAAGGGAAGGCTAGATGATATGATGTAAAGGCTCTAGCGTCGGGGCAGGAAATTCCTGTCCTGCCTTTGCAGGTTGGAGCTCAGGGCCAAAAGGGTTCAAAGAGGGCAGACACTTTGTTGGAGAGAAGGCTCAATAAACACACATGGCATATCCCGACTGACGTGGAGGGCAGCAGGGGTCAGGTGCTGGAGCTCTGGAGCCTCAGCGGTCTAATCCATGTAAACATAAGCTGGAGTATCTCTGGGTTGCACTTCAAAGATTGCAACAAGGGTCAAACGCTCCCCTGCCATGGCAGAGATAAGCTGCTCAATACTTAGCATTGACAAGTTTGCAGAACTGTCAAAATAAAAACAAAGAAAGTTTAAACATCAACAGGAGCACAGAGCTTTCTTCTCTCAGGCGTTTCTGTTTTAATAATTAGTGAAAAGCACGGGAAGGCACATTTTGAAAATGTGAAACAAAGCTGGAGGCTGAGTGACAGACAGCACAGCCTCCAGCTACAGACCCCCTCCTCCCTCTCCTCCCTCTCCTCCTCTCCTCCTCTCCCTGCCTGTCTGTGTGCTGCCGGACTGCGGAGAAAAAGAAATCTGATCCTGTGTCTCGGTCCAGAAAGGGGGGTGTGAAGCTAACGGACGCAGTTAAATTGAAAACTCTTGTGGAAGTACTACAACACAGCGGAGGTCTGAGTTTTGACATGAAAAAGGTAAGAGGGCTCGGGCGCAGATGTGGATCCGGCAAGAAAAGCAAACTTTCTGAAAAGTTGGGAGGAAGTTTGTTGGTGCTGAATTCTAACAGAGCAGCGGCTGAGTTTGATTTCTGAGGAAAGGTAAAAAGTTAAAGTCGTGTAGTCCTGTTCATCCATGACTGTATCTTCTTTTACTTGGAGCTGAAAATGTTGATTGACGACCACTGAACTTTGCACAATGTTTTCTCTACTTTTGATCCCTCTTGATAAACATTTGCATTTGATTTATCAACAAACGGCTGATAATGACTTAAAAAAAAGAAGAAAAGTTCACCTTCGGTATAAGTATCACTTGTATTTTGGTCGCTGATGGAATTTGCACCTGCATGTCACTTGATAACCAACTCGGCTCCCTGTCAAGGTAGATGTTTACAGTCAGGACATTTCATTTCAAGCCTCAGTGCTTCGGTATATTCAGTTAGTATGAGTTATAAGCAGTAAATAGCTGGTAAAAAATAAAACCCGGTGGAGTTTTCATTTCTTTGGACAACACTGATAAAACACACTGATTATTTAGTCAGTACCTGTGTGAAAAGTGGGAAAAGTGGGTTTATTTCTCTGCAACAGTGTAGAAAATGAAGGGATTTACACTTCTGCCAATAGAGGTGAGAGGACTGCTTGTTTAAAGGGCTCTCTGATAATACTTTATCCATGTTATATCGCCACCAAAGTGTCCTTTTGTTCATGTATCTTTATTGAGTCAGGTTGAATAATTTAGCATTTTTAAAACTGATACATTTCTTTGCAGATATGAGCAACATCTGCGTACAATATATTTGTGTTTAATCAAGAACTATGAAGCCCATAAAGGGCACTAAGATGCTGTTTGCTTATTAAATGCTTAATCTCAATCTTTAGCTCGGTTTATGTAAAAAGGAAGTCATGGGTATCTCAGAAAGAGTGAAATCAATTACTGTAGGGGCAGGCTACAAGTCTGTAAAAATCAATAGCAGATGCATTATTTAGCTTTTTTACTGGGGGAGCGATCGTGTAGGCTTGTCCTCTGTGCCAGGAAAAGCCACATGCAGAATCCGCTCTACAGGACAGCTTTACTACTGATTGATTTACACTTAATTATTGTGATTGGCACTCGGCTGCATCTAATAATGTAGCTGTCAGGATCCATCGCCTTATGATGTGAAGGCTGTGCCAGCTGTCTGAGAAAAGTCCTGGAGGATCAAGAATTAGATGAATTATCTCCCAGTTGTGTCAATATGGTACCCTCTTCTTAGCAACCCTCACCAAAGAGTTTCAATTATTTTGTGGTGTAGAAAAATAAAATTAAATAGAAGAAGTTTACACACAGCTTTTGTTTCCCTCTACATCTGCTTTGAAGTTTGATGCAGTCACTATATTTAAGATGGGAACACTTGATTGTATAGTGTGTTTATAGACAGCAATCAAAGAATGTCATTTTAGGAGGCTGAAAGTTGTAAAAGTGATCCATTAAGGCTTTCAGCTGCAGTATTGCACAAATTAGCTACAGAGAGAAACCAAAGGCATGCTGGAAGCGCAGGCGGGGAGTTTTCTCAGCAGTGAAGGAATGCTCAGGGAGGGACTGCTGCAGATGGTAGAGGAAATAGTTCCACTGCCTGGAAGGGAGCTTTAAAGCTCAGAAAACAAACTTTCAATTTCAACATAGGCGAGTTTTATCTCAAGATTTTAAGATGATCGGAAAGAATGCGGAGCTGGTGTAAGGTGATTGTTGTCGGCCGCTTCAGCAGATACTGACGTCCATCTTTTTTATTAACTTTCCTCAGCAAGTTGGTCCTCTTTATTACAGTGTTTATTACTAAATGTTTCCCAGCCTACGTCTATTAGCTTTGCTGAGTCAAATGTCCACAAAGCCTTGTTTTTCTCGCTGGCTTGGCTGGAATCAAAAGCACAGCAAACAACAATTAAAACCATGTGGTGCAGAAGCAGAATATTCAAACCCAGACTTGTAAATTATTTGTTCTTCTTCTTTGGCTCTCTCCTTCTTTTTTTTTTTACATAAAAGTTAATGGAGTTGTCTGTGCAAAAAAGTAAATATCCAAGTTTAGAGAAGTTGGTGAGTTGATGAAAAAAAGACATATATCTCAAAGTAAACAAGTCTGTCCCCTTTTCTTCTGCTCTCATCTCTTCAGATCTGACCAGAAGCGCCAGTTTATCAGAGAAAGAGCTGAAGGAGGCCCGTGTGAGGAGTCAGATCATCGCCGCTCAGCTCACCATCCCTTCCAACTCCCGCTCCAAGGGTGTGCAGCTCTTCAACAGGCGTAAGCAGAGAGTCAACGCCTTCACACTCGAAAGCTGCGGACAGGCGTCTGAGGCGGACGAAGCTGAGAATGGGAAAGGTCGCCCCTCGTCCAACAAACTAACATGGACAGAGAGGAGCAGTGAGGAAAAGGATAAAGACCTGAACTGGAAGAACAACAAGCCGCCCTTCTCCGTACCAGAAAGTGTGTGTTCTGTTGGTGATATCATGGACGAGCCGGATAAGGATTTCCATAAAGAAGAAGACATTGTTATCCAAGAGAGACATTTCCTCCCCGTCAAAGAGGAGCAGGAAGAAGAGGAAGAGGGAAGAGATGAGATCCATGAGGAGCTGGAGGACGACATCAAGCACAAGGCTCCTGTGGGAGGCAGCAGCGCTGATCCCGACGTGATGGAACATGCTGAAAGGGAGGCTGAGATAAACGGGGGCCACACAGGGACAGCTCCCGTTGGGAAACTTCTTAACGGCTGTCACAGCACCTCTGGGCCTGAGAGGGTGTCTTCACCCTCATCCAAGCAGACGACCACCATCGCAAACAGGACTGCCAGGCCCTTTTTCTCACCACCCACAGTGCAGTCTCCAGAGGCAGCCAGTCCCGTCATGAACATCCCACCTCCTCCGTCTTACTCCACTCCTCCCCTCCCCGCTTCCACTGTGTCCCAACCTGTTATGTTCTCACCTCCACCTCCGCCTCCGTCGTATCCCACACCTCCTCTCCCAGCCTTCACAAACCATCCCCCACAGGGCTTCTACTCGAGTCCACCTCCTGTGTCTCCCATCATGTCCCCCTCCTCTCCTCCGCCATCCCATTTCCCTGTCTCTCAGTATCCCGCCATGCCCCACTGCGGCCCCCCCACAGCGCCAAAGCCCTCCACCTTTGTTCCTCAGCCTGCTGGAGAGAAGAAGCAGATAACAGCAATCAAAACAGGGATACTTGAAGAAGGCGCCATCAGGAGGGCTTGTAAGAAGTCGATGTTCACATTCAAAGAGAAGCCAGTGGTAGCTCCAAACCCTGAGCTGCTTTCTCTGGTGCAAGGGGTGGACGAAAGGAAGAAACACGGACTACGATCTGTGCCCGAGCCGGCATCAGAAGAGGAGCTGCTGGCTCTGGGTGCGGAGGCCTCCAATTTCCTTGCCAAAGAAGAGGACAAAGCAGAGGGAGCGAAGGCTCCAGAGTGGGCCTCCTGTCTCAAGAGCTCAAGAACCCGACCGAGGATGGAGCACCGGCCTGAGCAGAACCTCTCCGATGTCTCGGGAAAAGGGGCTGAGCTGTTTGCCAAGCGTCAGTCCAGGATGGAGAAATATGTACTTGAGAGTCAGAACACGGGACAAATGAGATCTCCCTCCCCTACCATGTCTCTGCCACCGTCATGGGTTTACCCATCAAATATGCCCGGAAGGGTGAAAGCCATCGCTAAGAACTCCGACATGGGCGCTCAGCTTTCACAGAACCTGAAGGCCCAGCAAGCCGTCAAGCAAAAAGCGCAGCCCAAAGCTGCTCCGCCTGAGCCGGTTCCAGAACCGCCTCCTTTGGAAAATGGTTGCTCCAAGATAGAGATGGATCTCTCCAGGCACCGGCCTTACCAGCTTAACTCTTCCCTCTTCATTCTTAACCCAGTCAAAGACCCAATTAGTACCCTTCCCAGAGGAGCACCACAGGCCAGGAACATGATCCCCAGCCATACTTACTCCAGACAAACTTCTCTACCTAACAACCCTCCGTCTCGCTTCACTACCCACAGCATGTCTCCTCAAATGCCTCTTAGTCCCACAAGAGCTCCCGAGTATCCCTCAGATCCAGCTTCTGGACATCCAAGGATCAATTCTCCCATGCCTGCCTTTTCTCCAGAGCGAGTATCCTCTCCTCGGTCGGGAGCACAGGCACCGAGGCCCACGTTTTCTGCCAAGAAGGCAGGAATTATGCCGCAGGTGTGGAGACCCTCTCTTTACCATTTTTAGAAAAGTTTGGCATATCGGGGGAACTGGATATATCGGAGAAATTAAACACATGGTTGAAAACTGAAACGGATTTTAATGGCTTTAAGATTTACAGCACTTTTTTAAAACCTGTGCCTTGTTCCTTCTCTGCCTTTATTAGAACCAGCTCTTTGAGATTTATGTGGGAGAGGTTGTTACAGTCATGCTTGTCATGAAACAATGGACGAATTGGATGAATTACCCACTAAGTCAGGGCTGAACTGCTCGCCATATTGTACGATTATTTAGGAGTCAGTGAGCCCTAAATGACCTGTGAACACAGAGTATAATTGTATTTTTTTCCCTCTGTACCAAAATCCACACACCCCTAATTAACCTCAGGAAATTAAAACTGTGTGTTGATGTAAATGAAATAAGGTAATACTCCTAAAGCAGATCAGATCACATATAAGCACTCAAAAACATCAATTTCCCAAACGTTTTCAAACATGAAAACAACCTCACACTGTTTCCACTGGGCACCATAATGATACTGCTTCACAAAGCACTTTAACAGATGGTCTAGCATCTGCTTTATGATCTACGATTTGCAATTTAATGACGCTCACTGGCATGAAAGTTGCAGTGAGAGAAGTCTTTTATGTCTTTATGTCTTCAGGGTAATTTACACTGCTTTCCAGCATGTTTTACCTAAATATATAGTGTGTGCTTGGATGCTATTATGTTTGAGATCTACAGGCTGCATTGAAGTTTGCATTCTGAGTCGACACACATCTTCTTGTTACACTATATAGCTGTAATTCCTCAGACTAAAGTGTTTGTGACTGTTTCTTTTCAAACACCTTGATCACTACTCCTTTCTGCTGTTATACTGACTCTTTTAACTGATATTGTTTTTATGTAAGAGTGAATCTTTCTTTCCTTCATTAAAGCTTTATGCTAACACTTCCTTCTTTTCCTTGTCTCCTGACTTTACTTGACCTGTCTCAGCCACTGATTTCACCATCTATTTTTTGTTTTTATAACTTTCCTACCAACTATGTTATCACTCTTAATACTTGTCTCTTCAATACACAAATAATTCACAAGTGAATTAGTCTATATCAGAACTTAATATGTGACATTTGAAGACTGTAATCACCACAAAGGTTTTCTACTGAAGATATTTTACACTCTAACAGGAGCCTGTGGCTCAGTCTGCTTGATCTTGAGGAGATCAGGCATTAACACAAATCCCATGTTTGACCTTAGTCGTGCTTCCTCCAACAAAGCTCTTACCTATTGAAATATGACCACGACATTTATCATACAAGATTAGAACTTCCACAGAAACTGATACTTGCTCTTTAGTATTACCCACAACACATTCTCATCAGATTATTATCCCACGCAAAGATAGTCGGTGCTTAATTAGTATGGACACAAGATGGAATTCAACCCTTGCTTCGGATGAGTAACTTCATATCCCTGCAAAGGTTAGCCATCTCAGGAGGACCAGATGACGGTAATCTGAGAGGGACACGAAAGACTGGGCCTAACTGTGCTAGCATCCAGGGACACAGAGATGTTGTAAATGCATCTGGAGCTCATACGGAACACATAAATACTATTTTATTCAAAAATGGCTTCATTATCATCATTACAAATATGGATTTATTTTATTGTGTCTGACAGCACTGAGCAGTTAATGAGCAAACATCCTGTAACTGTTAAATCTAAACCTTAAACTGGACTTAATGAGGACGTGTGTTTACTCCAGTTGTATACATACATCATGTAGTTTTAGCAAATGTCTTACTTCAAGAAATTAAATCAAAATTATATGTCGTGTTCCAACAGGCATCAAAGGAGTCCTCCCCTGGTGAGACTTCCAGTAGGACACCCACACCACTCAGCACTCCCAGCCTCACCAGACGTTTCAGCAGCCCGGACGGCCCAACCAGTAGACCCTGGACCTCCAGCCCACAAACAAACCGAGCTTCCACCAGTGGCTCCATCCGCTCGGTCACTTCCCCTGTGACCTCTCCCAGTAGTACGAGATGCCAGTCACCTATGACCGGCCAGAATATTCAGTGTGCTACTGCAGCCTCCACTTCTACACCCAAACCTTCAGTCACCTCTCCATGCTCCCCTCCTTGGGGTTCAAGATGCCAGTCCCCAGCGGTCAGCCAGCCCCCCACCACTTCCACCATCCCTGCGTTCAGACCACTCGAAATCGCTAAAACTCCTTATCCTCTCTCTCCTCCTTGGGGTGCAAGATGCCAGTCTCCATTAGTGAGCCAGAACAAGTCCTCCACTGCTACGTCTATTGACACAACAAGACCCTCCCTAACATCTACAGCCACCTCCCCATGCTCCCCACCGTGGGGATCGAGATGCCAGTCCCCGGCAGTGTGCCAGAATATCAAGTCGTCCACCATTTCCTCTGGTCCTACATCTAGACCCTCCCAAACTCCTCCTTGGGGATCAAGGTGTCAGTCCCCATCAGTAAACCAGATTAACCAGTCCTCCACTTTCTACATCAGCACATCCAGACCGCCCTCTGCATCTGCAGGCACATCTCTGGCTGGTCCTCCATGGGGTTCAAGTTCCCAGTCACCTTCGCTCTTTCAAAGCAATTCATCCTTTCCTTCCACTAAACCTATTTACACATCCTCAGCTGCCTCTCCTCCCCCTCAACCCAAAGACAGTCGCTGCATGTCCCCCGTTGTTAATAATCTAGACTCTAAAGCCAACCATCGCCTTCTGGCAAAGAATATAATCAATGCAGCCAAACGTAAAAACAGCCCTTCGCCCGGTGCGCTGAGTGGCCACAACCTGCCCATCTCACCTGTGGGAAACTCCCACCACGACTGGCACAAACCCCCCATTGGGCACTTCCAGTCCCGAGCATTGGGGGCGCAGTCTCCAACTTTCACCAGCCCCCCTCCCACTCCGACCCAGAGGATCTGCTCACCCGTGAGGCTCTACAACACCCGCTCTCTGACAGACTCGGACGCCTCTGTCGAGTCTGAGGACTCGGGTCTCCGGTCGCCTGGCCTGCACTCCTACAACACCTGTCCCCGCGGCTGGGGCGGGAGCCTGAGGGTCAAGAGAACCACCGTCTCCACCGACCTGTGAGGGCGTTGCTGTTTTCATAGACTTTTGAGGCATTGGATCACCCAGAGAAAGAATACCTGATAAGGTTTCAGAGCAGTTTCCTTTCCTTTATGTTGATCCTAGATCGTGGTTTTATTAGAGTAGTTTTAGTATTTCATTACGGCTCACAGGCCGAGTATGGGCTGACAAGAACAAGCTTTTTATAAAACACAGTTGCTGTGGCTTGTACGCTTCTTACATACCAAAGACTGCAAAATAACCAAAGACAATTAAGTTCACTTTCAAATAGTATGATACTTTAAACACCTTCAAAACAAACATTAAAAAATAACTGCTTTATTCAGTAATGTTTAACACAATACGTATTTTTTTGTTTAAGCAGGTAAAAAATTGAAGGCATGAAAGGAAACCTAAATAAAAGGCTAAATTCACATTATGTTTAAAATAACTACACAGTTAATTCATAATTAATACGGGTCTAAAACACTTCCAGCATAGTTTTAATCACACAAAACACAGCCATGTCACTCATACACAGTAAAGGAATTCACCAGTTCATTACTCATTTCAATCAAAGAAAATTAACCAACGTCATAATGATCACAGTGCAATAACCACCTTAATGCAGTGGATATATGTTGCTCTACGTACTGAACGTGATTTAAATGAATGTAAGCTTTACAGACCAATTCAGACAAGAGAAAAGGGGGAGCGTTGAATAGAAAGCTTGCTGTGGAGGTGAGGTTGGACATTGAAAGGCCTTTCCGATCAAGCACTGCGGACGTGCTTTCAAACTTGTGTTTTGCTGCTTTCAATGGTTTCCAACAGTCGTAACTCTTTCTACGTGAGACATCTTTGATGAAGCACAGATTAAAAGATTTATCTTTTACAAAGAGCCTTTTTAGCTGCGGCTTGGAAGCAAAAGTGAATGTTACCGAAGCAGAAAGGTGCAAGAAGCTGAATTTCTACGTGGGGGAAAAAAGGGTTAGAAGAATGTTATGTGTAATGAAATGTTTTCCAGACAAAGACCAGAAGAATGATGTATTCCAGTCACATGTAAAACTCTGTCTCTTAAACTTCCGTTTTTATTTTGTACTTGATTTGCACTTGTCATTCCATTTCAGTGACTAACTTGATTTGCTCCTCTGGATAAATGAAAAGGATAAATGTCCTGTTTTACTGTAAAACGTATAACTTGTGCAACACGTTGACGTGAAACTTGTAATGAACTGCAACGTTGCGTTTCAGCAGCAGAATCTCATTACACCATTCCCACCTTGCCCTGTCTTGCACCAGCACAACAGATCATTCCCCGACTCGCCGGCCAAAAGCATCAGCACATTGCTAAATATTTACTCTGTGTATCTTTTGACTGACAGGAACTCCTGCTACTTGGTGAACTTGCTCCCTCAGCAGGATTAAACCTATCACTGTCATGGATTGATTTCAGCCAGGGTCATCTCTGGACAAAGTACAGACATCCTTAAACATAAAAAGAAAAACAAAAAAGAATTTTCCAGCATTTTCTATGGCTCTATGACTGCATTTCATTAATGCCACTCCTGTTTCATCATATAATAACTGTATGATTACTGAATAATCTGATGCAAAATAAAACATCTATGAGACACCAGTGGAGTTATCAGATTTCATTTGTCTACCATTTTATTATGTTCCTTCATAACACCAGCACTTCAAAATCCTGCTACAGCAGGAAAATAAAGGAAGAAATGCAATTCTTGGAGACACATCCGGTTTTCCTTATTAGACTGTTAATTAAGAGATTGACAATTAATTTACAGGAAACTATTTTGGCTATTTAGTCAAGTAACCTATATAATACACGGTCCAGTGTCAGGTAAACTATGGAGCAGGAGGGACTACATCAGTCCTGTTCATTGGACTCTTTTAATGGCTATTTAATAACTCCTACATCACAAATTCTGTGGGGAAAAAGGATTTAATGCTCCTGGAGGTTGTTCATTCTTGTTAAATTTAATCTAAAATACAATACAGTTTTTTTCTCTCTTTGTGAAATTGTACAACAACTATGTGAATGTTGTGCGTTATGTTAGCTTTGTAATCAATTTCTGCTTAAAACCAAATAAAGAAAGTTTGCTAATAAAAAATAAAATAAAAAAATTAATTCAATACTGATAATGAAAATATTTTATGTAACAGCTAGGCATTTTGGCTTCTATTAAATGAAACTTTTGTAATTATTGGCAATTTAGATTATGGAGCTTGAGGCAAAGTAAGTTAATTGCAATCAAGGTGAAGGTGGAGAATGACTAATTTTCTTTTATGAAATCAGTTCAAGCTAGAAAACGATCAACAAAATATTGATTCAATAACTTTTTTCTCTCTTGATAAAGTCGTCTCAAATGAAACCATAACAAAATACTAACCAGTCTCAACTTGGCAGTCCAATACCAAAAACTGCAACAGTCAACATGCGTTTACATGTTGCTTCGTAATAAATACGCTAACAAATTACACTTGCCCATTATAATGACATTTGCAATACTAACCACCACATTTGTAGAATTGTGTCTTTGGTTTAGAGTCTTGTTATGTGGTAATTCAGAGTAAGGCATATTTGTGGGTGGCATGTCCCAAACAACAGCAGCTGAGGTGAGACAGAGACTAAAGCTACATTTATCGCAGGCTCATAGACTGCCATCTGTAGGACTTCAGACAGAAGTTCAAATTAGGCAACACTGTTGGAACAGACTCTGCACGTGCATCTTGACACACCATTCAGTGTCTATAATACAGTCTATACTACTAACTCTTTCCTTTTCTTTGAAATGATTAATAATTCTATTAGTTTATTTTACAGTCTATAGTCTTTGACAGGAAGAGTGCAGATTTATAAAACAGATGTAAAAGTTCAAGTAATGTACTTCTTTGTTCAATGTCATCTCTAATACAGTACATGTTCTTGATCATAATGCTGCACTGCCAACATAGTCTTGCCAATTTCCTATGTGGATGATACAGTAACATTCTTTTTCCAAACTGTTTACAATTTTATGAAGAGAATAAAGTTATAAAATCACTAGTTGTGACGAGTGTGCACAGTTAAACCGTCAATAATCTGGAAGTAACAATGATAAAAGCAAGATTTTGTCATTATCAGTGGGTTTCTGCTGCACAATTAAAGCCACAGTGGAGGATCGTCCTCAGTGTTTTCCTTTAGTTTTCATATTACATAACCACTTTAATCATAATTATTTCCTAAAATCTAAAGCTCAGTTTGATGCCCCCCATCAAAAATACTCTAAACTTACCCCTTCACAATGTCTTTTGTATATAAGTAATTATAGTCTAATTTTTAAGACCAAACTACTTCTTTATGACACCAATTTATCATAGACGCGAGGACATTGTTTGCAAAAGGTGTCAGAACACATGCCTTAATTAAGACCTTGTGTAACTTTAGAAAATAATAAAGTCAGTTATAAAAGACGTCGTAGGTCTTGTATGTTCTCTGCAGGATGATACATCGATTCTTGTTGCATGTGTAATCAGTTTGCCTGCAGTGCGTCACACATCATTTCTGTGCGGAGAGACGGTGGAGCAAAGTTTAATATGTCTGACGAGTTATAACTCTGTCGTTAACGAGTGAAAATATTCTGTGAGACACAAGAGGCCGCTCTTGAGGTGAAAAGGGCGAGAACCAGCGCAGGGATTTTTGTCGTTTGACAGCGGGGGCTTGTTTTACAGCACAAAACAAGATGAGGAGTCTTGGCAGAGATGCAGAAACAGAGATACTATCAGGGATGTTGAGCTAAAGACGTCGCCGGCGGTCCCCGCGCGCGCTTCGGATATTTACGCGAAACTAACGTCTGACAACGTGAATATCGGCAGCACCTCAGATGGATGTCTGTGCCTTAGTTAAGTGGTCCCGCATTTGTTGTTGTTAGCTGCTAATGCTAACTATAGAAGTTGCGAGCTAGCTGGCCTAGCAAGCTAACGTTTAAGACGAGGAAAAGGTAATTAGTCCTACCTATGTTTGATTTGACCAGTTACGAGCCGCCCGGTGACTAAACCAGGGGTTGTTTAGCTAATGGAGATAATAAACATCGACTGCAGTAGTACGAGAAGTGTAGCTGTAGATAAGCCCCCGAAGTATCGGTCGTAGTAGTTGCCTAGCTTCCCAGAAAACAACCACTATCCCTGGAAGAATGAGTAGAAAACATCACTATAAAGGAGCCGAAGTCAGCTGCTGCGTGAAATACTTTTTATTTGGATTCAATATTATATTCTGGGTAAGTAAATGCACTGTTTTTATTTAAATACTAGTAAAAACTTCTAAGGGTGCGAATAAATAATAGATTAGTAATAAAAGTTCACTTAACGTCGATTCTTTTGGGGTTGGGTAATTTGAGTATAACTTTTAATTGGTTCTGTGAACAAGTTAATTCTTACGAAATAAGAAAGAAAAATACGTGGATGTTCTAGTTTAATCCAGTTGTAAATGAGTTGTTTATAAGTTGCCTCTTGCATAACAGATTAGCCCGTTACCTTGATCCGGGTGAGGAATTCATTATACCGAAACGCATGGTCATGTGATGTAACAAAGTTTTGAGTAAAGCACACAAGTTATTTAGTTTGAGTTTTAACTTTTAATTTTTTTCTGAGCAGTTCAATCTGGACTCTTTTGTTTTTTACTCTATCAATAAGCTTTTGCGAGTTTTCCATCTATGAGACTAACTAGATATTTTTTTGGTTATCAGCAGCATGTAAAGAAATAAGAGGTGAAGTAACTCCAGTAATGGTTGCTTTTTCTATTCTGCCTCCCCTGACATGGCATAAGTGTTAGTAATGCTGATGTCATTGTGAGTAATGGTGTGATTCTCATCTGTATTGTTAGCCCAGTGGTAAGTGAACCCAGATCTTCTTTATGCACACCCCTCTCCATCTTTATCTCTCCACACTGAAAAGTTTTCTCTGTTCAGTCTTCTTCACCCCTCCCTCCACACCCGCCTGCAAGGCCCCTGTGTGGCTGGGGCAGTATAATGTCTGTGGGTGAAGGGATGGCGTGTCTGTCTGCCCCAGAGGGTCTTCCCACACACAGTTGGAAGAAAAAGGCCACACGGCCTGAATTACCGCCCAGCCCTCCTCTACTCAAGCATCTCTTTCACGCTCTCTATGCCTATTGGGCTCATGCTTTGCAGGACAGCATTGTTTCTCTGCGCACGCAGAGCCACAACGACACACAGGGAGATGGTGAGAACAAAGACTGCTGTTAGGGGGGCTCTGGGGGATGTTGAGGTTGTGGGAGGTGTTTCTTCCATTATGGGTTTGTTCTATAGAGAATGTGACGGTACATCATGAAGAGGCTGAATGTTGAGAAGGGAGTGCCACATTATGGGGATGGCTCTAATGTTATTTGCACCTGCCACCCAGCTTTGGTTTGGCTTGAATGAAAGGCTTGTCACATTGGTATCTGGTAGGAAGTGAAGAGATGGAAATAAAACAAACAAAAAACCCTGACTTTCATTACTAAGGAAAATTGCAGTTGTTAATATTTTCTCTTGGATTTTTGCATTGCAAGCTAGATTTTGGATTTTTTGTGCCGTACCGTCCTCTTCAGCTTATCCGGGGTCGGGTTGCGGAGGCAGCAGCCTGAGCAGGGAAGCCCAGACTTCCCTCTCCCCGGCCACATTAGCTAACTCATCCTGGGGGGATCCCGAGGCGCTCCCAGGCCAGCCGGGAGATATAATCCCTCCAGCGTGTCCTGGGCCTACCCCGCGGCCTCCTCCCGGTGGGACGTGCTCAGAATACCTCTCGAGGGAGGCGTCCAGGGGGCATCCTGACCAGATGCCTTAGCCACCTCATCTGGCTCCTCTCGATGCGGAGGAGCAGCGGCTCTACCTCGAGCCTCTCCCGGATGACCGAGCTCTGCACCCTCTGTGCTTTTTTCTGTGCTTCTGTTTAATAGTTTCAAATCCAAGGACATTCACTTAACAGTTTTGATCTTGGAGTGCATATTATTGGCTAATAAACAGGCCAAATCTGATTCCCTGAAAAATCTCACTCCATGTTTCACTTGCTTGATGACGAAGCTGAACTCTGGAAGATTTTCTCAGTGAAAAGGCCTCAGATGGCAGGTCTGCATCTATCTTGCATATCTCCTCTGATCTTATCCATTTAGCAAGTACAAAACAGTTCAGTATATGTTGCTATTTCCCTTTCTCTCCTCTTGCATTTCTTTGATGATTCAGCCACTGTGTTGATATCCAGTTGCAAGCATGTGATGCGGCATGTAAAATGAAACTCAGATGTAAAGTGGCACAGTGACCAGGAAGATAGAGTTTTGTTATCTGAGCCGCGGATTGCTGTTGGGTGTCAAGTTGCCTCCAGGAATGTACAAAATAACTGTCATGGTGCCATCAAAATGAGCCAGAAACACGTAGGTTTATGGTCAGAAAGTTACATAGTACTACTTTAAAGTAAACTAAGTATAAATTATGTAAGTTATAAAATCCACTCATGTGAGTCTTAATTCCTCTCTGGTGTGAGAGTTGATTAAACATCATGTGACAGAATAATTTTCCATAAATGACTGTGACATTGTGGCTGAAAACCCAGTCTAACACCTGAAATGTCCTGATGAGGGATTAAAACTGTTTAACCATTTAAAGTCACTAAATATTGTTAAATTTCAGATCTCAGATAACATATTGGATATTGGAAATATTGAATCAGTTTTAAGCTGTAAAACAACCATAATGATGATATTTTCTCCATGGTGAATTTCTTGGCACTTTGGGAGAGTTTAAAAAACACATGTTTTTGTCTGATATGAAGCAACATATTTTCAGACAAGCCTTCTCTGTCAGCTCAGTGTGTCCTCACCTGCATGAGGCCGCGCACATCTGTGTGTTACCACATTGTGTGTGACATGCAGAGTGAGAAATGATGTGCGGTGGTGTAAATAAGAGGCTGAAAAGCATCTTTCCGTTTTGTTTTTATGCAAGGACAAAGTATAAACCTTTTAACCGTCCAGGCTTCAGTGTTTTGGCCACAGATTGCCTCTTGTTATATTTCTTCTTGCATCATTGTGTCAACAGCAAATGGAAGCTGGCATTCACGTGATTAAAACGTGAATGCCAAATTACAATATTTGTCAGAAACAGATCACAGTCAGATTTTTTCAAAATCACTACTTTTACTAAACTCCTAAACGTAATCCTTATATGCCAAATACAGCATCTATGTTCATAGGATCCTGAAAATACAGTTCATTAAGAAACATAATTACCCAAAGGTAACATCAAAAGATAGGATAGAAAGAAAGATAGAAAAGATAAAATGCAGCATATATAAATATGAATATGAAAAAATACAGTAGTTT
>JBBDHI010000007.1:24326339-24346657 GCA_037177115.1 Craterocephalus stercusmuscarum
GCAAATATCTGAGGGAGATAGGAAATACATAACTCACAGAATAACAGAGCAATAGCACACTTAGAATAACAATCACCTGCTGCATCAATACACAATATCCCTACGTACATATACATGAATCCCGTCTATGTTGAAATGCGGACGTTTGTTTACAGTATGTGCGTTTTCATGCCTCTTGAAGGGCGTTGTTCCAACTGTGGATGCAGACTTGGGCAGATAAAAGAAGAAGGAATCACCTTGCAACCAATCTATGAAAATCAGAACCATGCTTATGATAAACATGGCAATCTGAGTGATTGTGGTTGGCAAAATTTCGATGAGACAAAAGGTCCCTGAGTGCTTTCACGCTGCATTGTCAAGCCATTTGAGCCAGAAACTAACAGAAGTGGGCTCTGACTCTGCGCTAATGATAAATAAACTCTTTTCCTTTTTAAAAACAACACTAACAACAAACATGTTTCGACAAAAGCGAGGGATTGTTTACTAACACTACCGGCTGCTGTCCAACCAAGAGCAAACTATAGATACAGTACTTTGCACATCAGTCTGCAGGCTGTATTTCTGCTTTACATACCAACTGAGCCATCAGCGTCCCAGAACCAGGAAATACAGATTATTGGTTATTATAGTTGGGTAGGCAGTCTAGAAATGTTCCAAAGTTACAGCTAAAATTGTACAAATGGTTAATAAATCATTCACTTGTGCTTTAAAGTGTACACAATGAAGAGATTACTATGCAGGACTACTACCTCTCATTGTTTTGGTTGAAAGTCAAAGACAATCTTACTAAAAACCAAAATCCCCACTGCAAATGTTGTGCTTGATCATTAAGAATGTTGGAAAACCATAGCAAGTGGATTGAAAACACTGACAGCTATTTTTTTTTTCTTCTTGCAAAACAGAACTGCCCCTTACTTATCCATTTTGTATCTCAAAATGATCCATCATTCAGGCCAATGGTTACAAATCGTAAGCCCTTATAAAGAGTTCTTTATTAGATAACTGATAATAGTCCCGCTGCAGATCCCGTCTGTTCAGACACAAGACGCCACAATGTGTACTGGTGAAAAAAGCCATGGAATGAATAACACAGATACACAGTGGGACTTATTTCATCCTGGTCCACTTATGCCATATCCGCACCTGACCAGCATGACACTTGATGTAGCCCATTGTTTATAGTTAAAGAAACAAGTTACCTGTATTCAGCTATTTTCAACAAAGATGGCTTCTTCATATGTGTGTGTAACATCAGTTTCTTCCATAACTTCACAGGGATTCGCTCGAGGCGCCTCGTTTCGAGGCAGGCATCAAAAGACATCAACGTGTGCACTAAATGTACAAAAAGTTATTTCTCTTTTTGCTAAATGACAGTAATGCGATAGCTGGGGTCGTTGGCCGTGCTGGAGCCGTCGGTTTTGACCACCGTGACCTTCGACGAGTGCTGGGAGCTGTGCAGGGCGTTCCGGCGGCAAAGGCGCTCGCGGTAGTTCTGGGCAAAAATGAGCAGCATTAGCGGGTTGATGCAGCTGTGGGAGTAGCTGAGGCAGATGCTGATGTTGTAGATGTAGACAAAAGCGACGGTCGGCGTGTTGTTGCTCAGGTTGATCACCTGGATGACGTGGTAGGGCGACCAGCAGATCAGGAACAGGGCGATGACCATCAGGACCATCTTGGTGGCTCGTTTAGCCCACACGGACTGCTTACGCTTGACCCGGCGGATGGAGCTGAAGACGTGATAAAGGGTGAGCGAGTAGAACGTGCTGATGATGATGAGGGGGATGATGAAGCCCAAGATAGACTGGTAGAGAGTATACCAGTACATATCTTCAGGTCCGTCCAAGTACATCATGCACACCTCTAAGTGCTGCCTGCGGGCAACCTTGGCGTACATCATGACCGGAATAGTGAGGAGGAAGCTGCCCAGCCATACCAGCAGGTTGATGATAATGGTCCACTGCACGGTCCTCCTCTCTGAGCTCGGATGCACAATAGCTATATACCTACAGGGGAAAGATAGATCTTTAGAGCTTGATAGCAGTCTTAAACGCAAGAGATAAACACATCTTTCTTCAAATATATGTTCAAGAGGTCATTTTCATCCAGCTCGGGTAATCAAAACGAGACGAGGGGTGATGTCGAGAGCAACCAGGCTCAGGATCAGAGATTGGCTTTCAAACTGTTTTGTGCTCAGTTTCTGAAATAAATCAGTGAATGACAAAGTATTCTGATTTAGGTTGGAAGTATAAGCACATATGCAATCAGTTTTCATTTGGTTACATCATGAAGAACCAGAACATAATCACTCTGTCATTACGGTGTGCTGAGATTTAAACATGCTAGCAGTCTGGGGATTTTTGTCCAAGATATCGCTTTAATTTCAGTTACTTCATCAATGGATAGCTGAGGATAATAATCACTAGTAGGAGCTGGTGCCCTAAACCCACAATTAAATTAGGTTACCACACCTTTAATAACTGAATCTGAAAGATTCAGCTTCTGGCTTGCCTCAGATTAGACATGTAAAATATTGATATTTTAGAAAGTCAGAACTCTTGTGAGTCTTGCACTGCACTAAATGTTTAAACTGTCAGTCTTTAGTTAGTTTCTTTGCAGCACTTGAATCAGAAAAGTGATCCATCATTGAAAGCAGCACCAAGGCACCTCTTTCTTACATCTAGTTAGGCTTTTTTCTTGGGTACTTGTGGGACATAAAATGTATATAAAGACACATTTAACATGTGAAATGTCTCTTCTCAGATACTTTTACACTCTGCTTTGCAGGTATTTGGAAACAGCATCATGTCAATATCCACAAAACGAATGAAATGACATTATAGCAACCCTTCAATAAGGGGGTAGTTGCATCTCCATTGTTGAATACAACGTTGTCTTTGTTAGCTGGATCAGGAATGTAAAGAGAATGACTTTAAAAGGCACATGAAGTAAGATTGGTAAAATACATACATCTTGATATGTTAACGAGCAGAGATGCATGGCTTTAAAAGAAGGTCCAACTTAATAATATTCAAAGAGGAAATTCACTTAAAGACTGCGACCAAGTTCTGCATTCCTCAGCTCAAATAAACAACTCTAAGGAAATGCAATTTTGACCTCATAGGACTTGTGACCTAGATGGAAAAGTCAAATCTTCATAGTCTCATTTCATTCAGATGACAAATAACTCATAACAAACAGCAAAACTGTTTTCAAAGGTAAAAGCAGGCAGTTTGATATTCCTTCAGCACATTTTCTTAAAAAATATAAAAGCGAGAACTGCTTTGATGTCAAGGCTCATCCCAGTTTCCATTTCAATACAAAAAGCAAAATAAACCTATGAATCCACTTCCAGTGAAAGAAATGAGGCTCATAAAGACGTTTTTTTCTCCCTTTGACAGGTATTGCTCACTACAAAACAATTACTGCTCTAGTGAGCCTATAGACTTTATTGTGAGGCATTATAGCTCTGATGGCAACTCCTGCTGCAGATGTTCTCCTAAATGGAGATGCTTATCAGTTCAAATAGGTGCAAGCACTCATTTAATTGTCCATAATGTGTTCAGACCATAACCAACGTGTGTACATATGTAGAGAACACTGCGTCCACCTTCATAGGTGATTACATGACATGTTACATTGTCAGTGATGGACTTTTTTTCATGGATGACATGTTTACTTACTTTCAGGTATAAGTTAAAGGAGCCCAGTGGAAATAAATTTTCAGCTGAGTAGATTCTGACCAAAAAATATATTTTTTAAACAAAAGATTATCATCCTAAACGTGACATGAAAAACACTAAAATAGTGATATATGTTTGTTTTACTTTTCTGTTGATTCTATTATTGATCCTTGTTTGGATATGCAAGCTTTTGTTCTCTGATATTTTATTTATCTAAAAACCCCTCTGCAGTACTCCACAGTATCCCCATTGTCTCTACATAGCCAAGAAGGCTAAAAGCTCTCAATGTTGTTAAATATTTGGAATTTTTGATTAGCACTTTTGAGCAATTTAATTTTTGAGCAAGTTGCATTAGAGGAAAGTAAAGAGAAAATGGAAAAGTGGAAGGAGCAGTCAGGTGATGAAGGGAAAGCAACAGGAATAGGTGAGGAGAGATAGACTGAGCTGAAAGTTTGTTTTCTACTACTTAAATTTTAACCTCCAAAAAAAAAAACCCTTAATATTTAGTGTTACTTATACACAACCATTCATTAGATGCATGGATACATTTAATCATAATTTAGGTCCTCTACAGGCTACTACTACTATTTAATTGTATGAAAACTGTCTATTATACAGTAGAACCTTTTTTATATTTGGAAAACAAACTCCTTGGCTCCTTTTAAGTGAACATCCTGTCTGGACTCAGCCCAGGGTGTCTTTAGAGGCTGGAAACGCTTCTGAATCGAGCCTACACTTTAAGAAAATCAATAATCTAATATGTTTAACCTATTCATCAAGTTTTTATTAGTTTTAGAGAAAAAAAATTTGATTTGGTTAAGCTCGGCGCCTCTTCTTCTGCGCTGTCTTTAGAGATTTATATTCCAGAAAATACCTGAATTTAACACTTACCGATCAATGCACAGCACCGTGACAATCCCCACCGTGGTGAACTGGTTGCTGACATCAACCACCACCACCGCCTTACACATAAAGTTTCCAAACACCCACTGTCTGTCTCTGACCAGCTGGTGAATGTTGAAGGGCATCACAAGCAAGAACAGCATGTCAGCTATAGCCAAGTTCAGCACATAGATGTCTGAGACCATCTTCTTCTTGCAAGCCGCCACCGCGTAGATCACCAGGCCATTGGCTATAACTCCCACAGAACACAGGATTCCGTAAATTGAGGGGAATATGTGCATGAATGTGGTGATGTCGATGGGACTGTAAGGCGGCACAGTTGCGATCTGACATGACTGATCGGTAAAGTTGTACGTGTAGCTGTCATTGCAAAGTATTTCCGTGTCATTCATCTTCAGACGCTCTCCAAAAAGTTGCGTCGGCGGCTGTGATGTCGGCGCGCACCGATGCGCTCTCTCCAGCCGGCGTCTGGCTCTCCAACTTGGGCTGCGAAGTTGCGCTCCTTTCAACAATGACGCGTATCCACAGAGCTGGTCCAGGCGCGCGTTCTCTTGAAGCGAAGGGTATATTTAAAAGTAAAACTAAAATAAAATCTGATAAAGACTGACTACGTGAGCGATAATAGGCTACCCTTTTAACATGATCCTCTCTGCAAACTGGCAGTTTGCTGTGCGCATCGCCAAAGTGAGCCTCGGCGGGCACTATTCCCTCCCTTCAAAGATCATTCGCTGGGTTGTGTAACAAAGCAAGCAAATGAGATGAAGGCTTAACGAGGCTTTGCTTCCAATCGGTTACTGTAAACATTTTATGATCTACCCAGATTCTGCTTCTAATCGTCACAGAAAAAAAATTACATTTTTTATACTTGGGTGATGACCCACTCTGATGTATCAAAACCTAAACACAGGACAAAGACTTTACTGTTTTCCGAGTGGAAGACAGTATCTTTCTTCTCCCTTAAATTCCCGGAGGATTAAGAAGAAAATAAACACAAATAAACAGTATTTTTGCTTAAATTAAAATGTAATATTCCATTTGAACAGTAAGTGTACTGTGGGGATATATAGCTGACTGAAAAAATAAAAATGTGGTCATAAATTGATATTTAATAAATATTTGTGTTGATTTGAACTATGCAGTTCTGTTGGACTCTCCTTTGTTGCCTCTAAGATGATAAATGATTTTCAGATTGGATAAATTGAACTAGCAGTGAACAGTGAAGCCATGGGTAAAAGATGTAATTTTCTCTGTAGCTTTATTCTGATATCACAGGGCACCATTTTGAGGGATGAGGTGGTTTTATTGAAGCTGCTCAGCAGAGAGAACTCAGCTGGGATCTCACCTCAGGTCAATGGGAATGTGTGCTCTCCTCATGCTGACCTGCAGGAGGTGTTTGTTCAGTCCCTACTGCAGATCTTATCCACTGCACCTCCAGTTCAGGGAGCACCACCATATTATTATTTTAACAAAAGTGTGATTTATGAAATAGCCTTCGATATATTTGGCCCTTCTCTTTGGTCCACAAACTCAGCAAACCAATGAATGACCTCTTTAAACAGCTCCCAGACATAGACACCATTTCTAATTTGTGATTAATCAATCTGATCTCCTCCAACTATTAATTTTTCCAAGGATAGTAACACATAATTGATCTCATTAAGAGTGAAGATTTTATCTGCAGGCCAAAAACAAGTCCAGTGTGATTTTACTCATAGCACAAAAACACAGGCAGACCTCCCCTTTACTGGAAGTCGCTTACTTTGCTTACTTGTTACTGACTCTTTCAGAGTCAAAACAAAGGACCAATTCATTCATTTCTTGTATTTAGTTGCCCACAGCTTTTGGGAACCCGTTCTTAAATATTCACATCCAACAGAGGATTAATCTCTTCACCTGCCCTTTTTTTGGTTTATTGAGCTAAATATGAGAGCAACTTTAAGGATTGCCCTACATAATGATGTTTTCTGCTTGCATGACAATATTTCAGGTTATTTATCACAGAATACCTGCAGGTGACCTCAGTCTTAGCAACACTTCCTAAGACTGAAGTCCTGGTAATTTGCCAATGTTAGCATGACATAGTGCTGAAGCAAGGCAGGGGAAAACCTGCTTATTATTGAGAGTTTGTTATTATTAGATTTCATTTTACTGCTGTAGCTCAGAGAAACCACACAGAGATACTTCCAAAGCTGACTACAGTAGTTAGTTGTGATGTTTGTCAAAGCCTTTGTTGTATGTTTATAATTTCCAAATATTTATACTGTTTATACGTTTTAGCCAGAAAGTCTGTACATGTCATCACAAAACTCTTTTTGCTCTCTGCAGAAGCACCAAGTGTTTATTAGTTCTTTTTCTTTTGATAAGAAATGAGAGGACAACAAATGTTTCTTCTGTGCTTGACAGCTTCATTTGGACTTATGCTGTGAATAACAGCTACAGACTAACTAGCCTAAAAAAATGCATCAAACTCAGTATGCACGCTGAGTGATGCATCATTTGCAAAAGATGCAGCTCTAAGAGACAATTCTTTGTAGTGAATCAGAAAAACTCATTCATGTCTAATAGAGCCAAATCTTTGGAAGGGTTGAGATTTTAGTTTGATTGGCCCTAACATACGCTAAATTACTATAGGAGGAAAGACTAGCATCATACCACTATGAAAAGGACCTCTAACAAAACAGGGAGTATAAAAGTACAAAAAAAAAGTGGTTCTTCCCAGTTAGCTTCATTAAACCATCAGCGAAAGGTGTGTTTATTCACTCATGTCTCAGAAACCTTCCTATTCATTTCTCAAATGGGCAATGATGTTAGAGAACAATAATTCGTAACTCCATGATGTTTTCCATGAAGGAAACCACTTTGCCAGAGACATGAAATGTAACATTCCTCTGACAGTAGATTAAAGGAGCTCGTCACGTCCGGCTAGTTCAACTGGGGTTAACTTTCGGAACGTTCGGATTCTTATCAGCCAGTGAGAGCATTCCTCTAGGGATATGGAAGTTATAAAAGTTAACCCCATTGGCAAAGAAAGGGCGTCACGCCAAAGCTTAAAAAAAACTATCCGCTATCGCTAACTAAACTAGCCGGACGTGAAATCGGGTATAGCTCCTTTAAACCCCTCATGCACAGCAAGTTCTGGCTGTCAGTGAATCCATGAATGCTGCTACAAATGGCATTATTAGAGCTGGACACTAAAGTATTTATCTCAAATGGACATCCAGGACATTTTTAACTTTACTGAAATGTCATTTGTGCTGAACTTAAATGTCACTTTTCTGTAAAGTTGTTAGGTAAGTTAACTAAGAAGGCTTTAAACAATAATGACCGTTTATGTGATTAGGGCTTGCTCTTTGGACCTATTATCCCTGAATTAACTTATATGACAGAATTTGGAACCAGTCAGACCCCTCAATGATGGGATTTGTTCATGATTAAAAGTCCATTGTTTGCCCAGTACCATGTGTTCTTTTTTATGCCACTATTTATTGTATAAGCAACTAAATGTTCCTTCAAGACATGTGTTGTTAATTTAAACCTTTATACGTAAACTTACAAAAAGAAAACAAATATCATAACTTAGTATGCTCTAAAAAGCAACAAAGGCTGGATTATGAAAACCGCAGTGGGCTAAGGTTGCCGTTAAGCTGAAGGAGCTTGTGGTTGCTATAATTCTGCAAAGCTGAGCAGGGCATGTTTTTTCCTTCAGCAGCTGCCACTGTGACTGCTGATGCGAGACGGGGTTAGTGGGGTCTTACTTCCCATCTGCTTGGTGGCCAACAGTGGAGGTCGGTGCTTGCCCAGGTCACCTCCTGAGTGTGCACCTGTGTTAATGTGAAGGACCAAACAATGGGAAAGGAGCATCAACACTCGATGAATCTCAAACATGGATTTAATGAGGAGTAAATGTTACTAAGTGACCACTTATTAAACTGTGTTTACTTTTCTATGAATAAGGAGGTGTATATAAACCAAGAAGCAGAACATGATCAACATAAAGTGAAATGATTTAAAGATAGAGTTGTTATTAATGCCGAACTCTCAGAAGCAGGTCAAACATGGCTCAATTTTCACTGCAGTTCAAACTGGAGTTTTTTGCCCTTATGTGACCCATATCTGATATTTTTATGACAGTCTGAACAACATTTTTTTTAACTCCAACATGTGCCACTTTTGTATGTGGTACTATATCAGATAAATCTTTTTCAAAGCAACTTCAGTCAAGAATGCTCAAGTCATATTTCCTCGGACTTTGATATCACTGAAGTGTCACAAATTCGGCCACAAAAGATCCAGAACATGGCACTATCAAACATTATTATACCAAAACTTTGCTGGGTCAAGATGCACACAAACCAAAGTACAGCATCCATATTTACTGCTGTGAAAAGGTTTGCTGCATGTTCGGTCATGTATTCGTTCATGAGTGTGAGTCATTTTAGGCCAGTAGAGGGTTAATACTGGACTGATAGTAGTTGCATTAAATTACGTGAACAACCGTGCAAGAAAAATATGAACTGAGCATTAAGAGTTACGGTTTGCACACAGCCCTATGAGAGATCTATCTTATCCCAGCATCCAGAATGATGACTGCTTCAGCCTGAACGTATGATTGCTGACAGAAAAAGTCAGTTCTCATCCTGGTCACCTCCTCAACTAGCACCTGTATTATGTGAAGAATCACACAACCAGAAGGGAATCAGCGCTCTTCTTCTTAGCCCTCCCCTCTATGACTGTGCGTCAGGGATCTATTCTGGGCCCTTGTCTTTTCAATATTTACTTTTTTTCTCTTGGCAATAATTTCTGTAAATATATTTTTTCAGATGTCACCAATCTTTCTGTCTTCCTGCTTCACTACTGTTATTTATACACTGTTTGTTACACTTTTTATGTCCGTTGCTAAACACTTATGTTTCACTGTGACTTGAATTGAATTAAACTTAACTTAATTGACTTACTGCTGTTGCCTTTGACTAACAGGCCATTAACAGCATGATTGCTGTTTTAATTACTAAATAATGTGCAAAAGCACCTTTTATGTAGCTTTAATGTTTTAGAATATTTTTGATACCATTTTGATAACAAATGTCTAGTTAGGGGTGGGATATACTTGCTGATAGCAACACGTCCGTGAATGTATCATGTCTTCCACGTGCTCGTTTAGCATGTAGGCCACGCACATTGATGCTGAGTAACATGCCCTGTATATGAGCTGCAATATTGACTTGAATGCTAGAGGTGCTCCTGCGAGAACACGAGGTCAGACGTAAACACAATACCACACACACCACCTCCAACAGTGACGTTTTTTGTCCTTTTTTGATCAGTTCTTCTTCCTCATTGGCGAAATTCATTTTCAACACAAGATCTGTTGTTAGTGCAAAAAGGACACAGACATAAAGTGTGACCTAATTTATTTGACTCTTGACATGAACAAGATCTTCCTGGTCGTCCGCCTCACAGCTAAGTGACGTACACAGATATACACTTGTTACATTGTTTTAGCAAAGTAAAATTCCAAGTCTCCTCAAACTTTCAGTGAGTAAACTAGATTTCCTCTAATCCTAACTAAATCTACATGATCAAAAGCTGACAGTTTTTCCATGACTTTCAACAACTCCTCTGGGTTTACGTCCCCTGAGGTCAACTGTCTGGGCGCTGCTAGGATTCCTGCTTTCATCTAATTCTATAAGTAGGCTAGAATTGTTTGTTGCCATTTACACCCAGCATAAATCAGCCAACATGTTAATCTACCATGAACAGAATTAGCTGGCAAGCAGCACAAAACCATTTTAGGAAGAAAGTCATCAGTGCAGCAGTGTTCCGCCCAGCCACATGAAATGACTTATCGATAACGTGCAGAATCATGTCAATCGTCATTACAGCAAATTTTGCACGGATTTGCGCATCATACTACAGAGGTTTGACACCTATATGCAGCCTAACTAATTATTTTAACAACATTAAAAGCTTAAAATATTAGATTTAAAAAATGTCAAGCTTTTTGTTTGCTATGCAGAGTCATTTCAGTTTCCAAATGTTTCAGAAATGTGTGCAAAATGACCACATCGCTAATGAGAGCAACCACAAACAGTTGTCTTGTTTTTTAGTTAAATGATGTGTAACAGCATTCAGAGAATACTTTCTCTGTTTCTTTTCCAACATTGTCCTTTCTTAAAGGCTGATATGATGGTGATTATCTTTATTAGCATCTTGGTTTAACTTTATGGGGACTTCTGAGAAAATCACTTCCTCAGCATCTAATAACTTGAGGCAACTCTAAGTATTAGGAATTTCTACAGTGAAAAAATAACCATTCAGTCATTCACTATAGGTAGTCAGCTGATCCTTTGGGCAGAGAATGTTGCTGAACCTGGACCTGAACCCAGACCTGACCAAATGCAGCAACCCCAGATCATATGCTTCCATATGTTTCCACTGAGGACTACAGCTCGGGTGGCTACGGTTTGGTACGGTCCGAAATGGTCCAGCCCATTCAGACAGGAGCGTTTCCACTGAAAGTCAGGCCGCGACCGGCATGCCTGGTTTATTGCGTGGTATCATACTTGCGCGACACCAACACACGTGAAGCCAAAACAACATGAGCTGTATTTCTAAACAGTATATGTTCTAGTTCCTCACCACTCCATCCAGCTCATTTTTGTGACGTCATCGGCAACTGTGGGAGGAAACTTTGAAGCTCCAGAGGTGGTCGCATCACCGATTAGTGCTTTTCTCATGGCTCCACAGCTTTTCAGACCCGCTCCCTTGAGTTCTGTGGAAATGGTCTCACTTTCACCATTAAACATAGCCATGAGATCTACTGTTGTTTTTCTTTGATTTGATTTCACCAAATGTTTAAGTGATCACTGATGACCATCATGCATCATCAGGACGATGGTTACCTTCCAGTGTTTAATGATGTGTTTGACAGTTTTAGTTTCTATATTGTCTTAGATATTTTCTCTGTTTGATGACAATGATCTCACCCTTATTAAACAGACTAACATCTTTTCCATGATCTTGGGATGTGTGTTGCCACATGGGTGGGTAATAAGTGAGAAGCCACTCATTGCATCAGTTGATATTAAATAACTTGTTGCCAGCTGAAAGATTATTGTCCATGCAGGAGTTGTCCAATAGGAGGATTGTATCTATTTGCTTATTTAAATCCAGTTGGTGATTTCCTTTTGGTCAGGCAATATGTCTGTGCACAACTTAAACCATCTACAGTATGAT
Source organism: Craterocephalus stercusmuscarum (assembly GCA_037177115.1). NCBI lineage: Eukaryota > Metazoa > Chordata > Actinopteri > Atheriniformes > Atherinidae > Craterocephalus > Craterocephalus stercusmuscarum. The sequence continues at coordinate 24,338,159 of JBBDHI010000007.1, forward strand.
GTCCTCATCGGTGGCCTGAGGAGGGTCATAAAAGTTAGAGCAGATCACAATAATGCCATTATATGGCATTAGGAGAAATAAAAACAGACATAACACAACACAGCTGCAATTTGAAATCCTTAAGGGTTCAGCATATGGAGACACACAGCCTATACAACTTTTATTCTAAAAAAAGCAGCATTTATATTCATATTCATTCAAGCATGTGACATGTTTTATTTACTCTTTCTGGAATTACTCCTACTTAGAAGGCAGAGATAAAATCCTGTTTTCATTGAACTTCAAGCACTTTCACATTAAAGTAAATAAACCTAAATGTTATTAGTAAGGCTCCATAGATTTGGAATAACCCCCAAAACTCAAAGCTCTTTACATCACATCAAATTCTTCATTCACACTTGGACATATGCTGCACTGGGGTGAACTAATAGAAACGTGGCAGACGACCACCACCAAACATTCACAACCATCCCTACACCAATGATGCCAACACTGGAGGAAAGGAGGGAGAAGTTTCTTGCCCAAGGACACTACAGTTAATTGGGGCAGCAGGATTCAAAGAACCAACCTTCCGGTCATCAGACAACCTGCTCAACCACCAGAGCCACTGCAATCCCTTCAAAATCTCAGATCTTAAGCCCTAGCTGCTGTTTTGTTGTATTTTGTGTGCATTTATTTTTTCCATGTTATAATTGCAGAATACACAACACATTACACCGTATATACACTTAAGTGGTGCAAAAAAATAGTCTAGAGCCAGAATTATTACAAACATGCATTACAAACTCATTTGAATTGGGGCAGTATTAACATAAATCCATTTAAAACTGGATCCACCTGTTAGAAAACTTTACAATGCAAATTAAATCCAGTGAAATGAAATGAAAAAATGAAAATGAAGTGAAAAATGAAGTGACATGAAAAATACTGTATTAATCCCAGAGGGAAATTTAATATTGCAGTAGGTTTTTTTTTCTTCTACAATGATGTCTTATATTCAGTTAGTGCATGCATGCCAAAGAATTACATGTATTTTCTAACAAAAACAATGCGTACTATCTGAACTGCAAAGATATTTCCATGTCAAAAGGCCTCATTCAGTCTCTGTGCCCCTCTCTCATGTCTCACATCAGTCTAGACTGGAGCTCATTACATGCAGTGAAGAGGATAACTGCCTGCATTAAATTATATTCTACGGGAGCATCAGGGAGCCAGCAACTGATTTCAGCCATGATGATCATTCTGTCCTTTGAGAGACAATTAACATGCAGGTTAAGAGGCAAAGGTAGTTTTGCTTGTGGAGTTTGGGGCTTGGCATCAAAGGCTGATGTAAAACGTATCCAATATAAAATAATTACTGTTGCTGCACAGTGTATGTGTGTATTTTTTATTAGAATGACTATAATGTACAAATCCCTCTAAAGAGGGCTTGAAAATCTAAAGATGAGGAATGAAATCTAACCATGAAACCATGAAGTTAGCATGTTTCACATGTACTTTACTGATTAAATTCTACTCAACAACATAAGGATTAGTATTTATCAGTTACCTACTTCAACAAGTTCTCATTTAAATCAATAGATATAAGAACATATGTTTCCATTCGTTCATTTTCTCTACGGCTTAATTAAATTTAGGGTCCTGGGAAAGCTGGATCCTTTCCCAGTAATTAGCAGGCGAGAGGCAGGACGTACCCTGGACAGGTTGCCAGTCTATTGCAGGGCACATCCAGAGTTTTGTGCCCATAAATCCTCTTTATCTCTATATACTGCAGACAAATATATGAATATACTCATACATACATATACAATATATGAATGTGAAACCAGAGAATGCGAATGAGCATTAAAACTTAATAGAATTCTTACATAACCGTATTTAATATGCTGGTATGTCCAATGTCTGTAATCAAATTGGGAGAAAACCACAGAAAGATAACCACAGTTTCTATTTAGAATGCAAAGTGGAACATCAGAATCCTGTTCTAAGGAAAATACAGTTAATTTTTCACAGATGCTTGCTGCCAGACGAGTCAAAATTTGTTGGGGAAAGTAATCTGATCATGTACTTCTCCTTGTGCCACTTATTCCTCTGAACGAGCCTGAAAGTGTGTGTTTTTGTCACAGATGAGCTGAAATCCAATGAGAGCGCATGGAGCTACGAAAACGAAACAGTGGCCTGCCCTGTCTGGTTCACAGTTAATAGTATCACATGCCTTACATGTCATATGATTTTTTTGTGCTGATTAGATAAACATCTCAATAAAACGCCGGGCCTTTCATTAAACTGCTTTTTTTGTGTTTGTTTGTTTTTTTTTGCAAAAAAAGACAGTTGAGACAATAAGCATTGCAGAATGGGAAATAGAATAAGGTCAACATGAAGGAGTAAACCTTTGCTTTCAAGAAAAGTAAAACCTGGAGGAGTGTGTGGTGCTGTAAGGTGGATGGAAGTGAGGAGAAGCAGATTTTCACCTTCATGTGGCAAATTAAACGGACTCCTGCAGGTCTCCATCACTCAATGCAGCTGTGGCTCAGGTGGTCGTTTTCCAGTCTGGAGATTGAGGGTTGGATCCATGGTCCTTCATTAAAATTTCTAGAAGAAGCCCCCCCCTTCAAGTGCCACCACCAGTTTTTTATTAAGTGCACATGTATTAACTGTGAGTGTTTAAAAGGGTGAATGCAACAATTCCGCCATTTAGCCACACGTGGTGAAAACCAAGTGCTTTATTAATTTATTTATTTCTGAAGAGGCTCTGATTTGGGAAATTAAAACTTGTCACACAAATGTAAGTGCAAGGAAAGCCTTGTGACAAGTTCTCATCAGTTTGAGTGAATAATCTTCACTGCAGTGGCCGTCTCAGCTTGACATCTGTCAGCTCTGTTTGACTCCGCTCGATATTTCTCAGTGACAAACCGAGCTGAGTTAATGAGCGTTCGAGACGTCGAAGGAAACGGAGAAGGGAAAGATGAAGCTAAACAGCAAGACACTGAACTCCAATCAAAGGCTTGCTTTGCTGTTAATTACCTGATATATTTAGAAAAGAAGGTTAAAACTGGACCTTTTCAGGAAGCAATATTTATGTTCTACGAAGTAAAATGAGAGTTTTTGTAAAAGTAGTCACAAGTTTGAATTTGCTTTAAAACTTGATGGGGACCAGACTTGATGTGATAGTTGAAATTTAAACTCAAGGACACAGCTTGTCGCTCAGAAGATATTTTTCATCCCACAAGAGTGTATGTTTCTAAACTGAGCAGTCCAAGTTAACCAGGGTAGCCCCACTTAATGTATGCACCCAGAGTCAAATGATTATTTAAAAGCGGAATATCATGAAAAGCATCCCTTTATTTTTGAGAGGGTCAGGGTTTGTCTGTCTGTCAGTTAGCAACATGACTCAAAAAGTCGTGGACTGGTTTGGATGAAATTTTCAGGAAATCTGGAATAAAGAATAAGTTACTAGATTTTGGAGGGATCTGGTTCAGGAATCTTTTTTCAACTTGAAAACTACCAACATTTTATTACCTCCTGGAACTGCCAGGAGTCATTTTGCCCCCTTTCCAATGCAGCATTAAAAAAAATGTTTACAGAGACCGATTTTATCATTCAGAAACAGAAAGAGCTTCAACAACTAAATAATTAACATGTAGGATTACTTTGGGCTTAATTTCAAATAAAAAATGTGAAAAACTTCCTACAACATTTACTAATGAGCTAACATATGAAATGAAATGATTTTTTACAATGTTTTTATTTGAGGAGGAACAATTAGACGAGAAGGATCATATAATGCTTCAGTAACTAAACAGAGCACTGGATATCAGCTGATATTGATTTTTTTATACACAATGTCCAAAGCATTACAAAACACAGAAGCAGGAAATCCTCTCGTTGCAGCTGCAGATAAATAATGCCTCACGTCTCTTCAAGGATATCTACTCCTAACTAGCTGTAGTGAGTAAGAGGAGGTGATCATGTTTTCCCCAGTCTTCCTCATTAACTAGTTGGAGCAGCCAAAGCTCATTCTGCATTCATTCTTCTTTTTCTCTTCTCCAAGGCGGGAGGTTATGTTTTCAGTGACATTGCTCTGTCTGTCTGTCTGCCTGGTAGCAACGTAACTCAAACATTTACGGACTGACTTTGAGTAATTTTTTAGGAAATGTCAGAAATGGAATAAAAAACCAAGTGATTGTATTTTGGGGGTGATCCAGATCACCGTCTGGATCCATTTTTTTTTAAAGGATTCTTTGCTATTGAGAGATGGGGATTACTTTACTATTACATCTTCTATTCCAACAGATATCCCCCCAAAATGAAAACTTACAAGATGACATCGTGGTAGATGTTATAATCCGACTTTGTTTGACCCAGATCATGATGATTTTCTGGATCCGGTGGGTTTGAAGGTTTTGAAATACACGGGGCAGTGTGGTTCTGTTGGGACTTCAGGGTTATTCTCAGGGAGTGATCCTATGGTGGCAAAGGTCTGAACTCTCTGATAACTTCTAGTTCTGTCTGACATCAATTCAGAATAAAACACAAACTCAAAGAAACACAGCGCTGCCAAACACACCCCCAGCTCTGAGAAGAAAAATCCACCCACTGTACCACTGTGCTATGCTATTTTTATCTCGCTTTTGGTCTTGCTGTTAACAGCAAATTCTCATTAGCGTTTACTGAATCTAACTCTCTAAATAAAGAACTGAAATTATAATTTTATGTTGTATGTCCAGATTGGGAAATCTGACTTTGTTTGTTCTCAGCGGGAAGTTGAGTAAAAGTTTAAGGAAAGCTGAATGGCGTCATGTGCCAGGCGAAGTAAGCGGGCAACCTGCTGCACGTATAGTTCATCCTGACATTATCCAGACTTTGTGTGAAGAAGCTGGCAGAGTAATCTCTGCACAGTAAGACTTATTCATTCATTTGCATTCTCCCTTTTAGCCTCCCCTCTAGTTAAGCCGCAGTCATCAAGGCTTTATTTCTTCTGGAAAAACAGACGATGACTGTGTATCCTTACTAACCCAATGCAACCCCCTTTCTTCCTGTTCAAACATGTATATGTGTGTTTTTTTTTTTTTTTAGCTTTTTGGGACTTTTTGTCCATGTCCCACTGAAAACTCATGAGAGAAACAAAACTTTCTCTAAACTTTGTATAAAGGTCAATGTTGTTTTTTGATGTTGTGTAGCTGGCTTGCTTTGTGCTCAAATATTTCGTGTTTTTTTTTTTTTTATCTTTGCCTCTGATATGAAGATTTAGACGCCCTTTCACACTTCCTGAAATCTCCAAGAAGGAAAACGTGCACTCAGAGGTTCATCACCGGGAAGTAATGAACACAATGAAAGGTCAAGGAGCTGAGCTGGGTTCAATGTCGCACCTTCTTCCAGCTTTTCATGTTTATATGAAGTTTTGTTCCTTTTTCATTTGTAAAGAGCAAGAGTGTTTGACTTTTTACTCGCAGAATGTATGCACTGATGCTGCAGGACAGTCTGCCCCAGGCGCTGCACGTGTAGCTAACCACCAGCATGAATTAATAATGGATTTAAGTATGACATGCTACAGAAGTCTAATCTATTATTATCATCATTACATGGATTGTAGGTGTTGTGTTGCACAATGTGCCCTCAGAGAGCTTGTTCAGGCTTGATGAAATATTCATGAAGATTTCATTAACAACTAAGAAAGTAACTTAAACAAGATAAAATATGTATTCCCATACTCCTAACCAAACATGCATGTGGAAGAACATCATGGCCTTGAGGTTGTACTCTTCTTCCATAATAGCATCCACTGTGTGTGCATTCCCGAGCATTATAATTTCTCATTTATTCTGATTGAACAGCCAGTCACATTAGATTTCCTCTCTGCAGGGCATTTCTGGAAATAATGACTGGCAATATGTCAAACATGTCAGAAAAAACTCATCCAGTGAGGCTTGTTACTAGATGGTTATGCAACTAAAACCCACAGGTTTGTCTGAACTTCACCACACAGGTAGTTTTCTGGAATTTTCTGGTTTGGAGCATTTCTCCTGCCATTTCTTTGCTCGTCTGGCTGCTGCATAGCTCAAGCCTTGTGGAGGATCTCTGGACAATCATATGATCTCCCTCTGCAACTCCTTCAGGGACTGAGCAAGATTCACATATGTGGTGAGACCATTGCATTATGAAACAATTGCACTTTAATATGATATTAAAATCACTTATTTGGACTTTTTATTTATCGGTTTCTAGGAATGAACTATTAAAACAAGTCTTTAATATTTAATTTGACTGCAAATCTAAATTCTCTACCCTTTTATCTGCTGTGTGTATTTTTATTTAAGAATCAAATTCAGATATTGTATTATTTGAATTTAAAAAAAACTGTTAACACACTATATAAAAAAAGTTATCAGTGCAAATACAAGACTTTTATACGTTCTGGCATGAATTTTATAATATTCAGTTAATTTCAAATTTGTGTAGCACATTAAAACATCACTGCCCGACCCAAGTTCTTCACAGTAGCAACTGTATCATGGATAAAAATAATCCCAAAGTGAATATGCAACAAAATAAAAAAAGGACAACATAACCTACCAATTTAATAGTATAAATAAACGTAAATAGGTCTGATAAAAAGCTCTTTGACAGATGTATGGTTTCACATTTTGCCCTGTAAATACCTTTCCTGATTGGTTTCTTCAGGAAGTTTTTCCTACAGAAACCTTCTACTTTGAGCTGATTCCTACATTTCACTGAATTTAGGTCAAAGCGCTGACGACCATGGCAAGACCTTTAATTTGTACATCTCTGTGTTAGTCCATCAAGACTTCCGGCATGTGTGATCATTATCCTGTCACAGAAGCCGGGCGCTTTCATCTGCACCAAATAACAGAAGATGCCATCTCAGCCCACTGTTCACTTCACCACTTGAGTTTGTCCCAGCCAAATCGGTTGTGACTATTAATCCTCATTTCTGTTAACCAACAGAAATGTTTTCTTTCTGCAAACACCCTCCGCCGCTCTTTTTTTTAGGACATCCTTTCTCCCACCCAACCCAATGAATAAAAAATGCAGTCATGCACATAGGAACACAGTGTTCCAAATCTCTGATTTACTTTTTGTTAACAACCCACAGAGTGAAAATTGCTCTGATTTTCAGAACTGGTCCAAAAGCAAAAAAAATTACATGCTATTTGAAGGCTTTCACATTTGGCCCAAATCTGCAGCAGGAAAAGGAATTAGAGTATCAAACCTGTGACTTTCATCTTAAACAGCGACTTAATCTTAAAATGAAATTTAAAAAACATTATTTTAAACATCAGTGGTTTTATATGACACTAAAACTCAACTGCATGTTAACTCAAGTCAACTCAGTATGATACAACCATTGTTCAGTTTCTGTTTCAAAACTCTTGGTGAGACCGTTTCTCTTGGAAATTAAGTTTTTCTACTGACCGTTTATCTTTGACAGTTGACTGGCATTTTCCTTTATCACCTGCAGCCTTCATGATGTGGGTTCTAGCTGGCAGCGGCTTTCCTAGTTTGAGATTTATGATGTTTGATGTGAGACAACATGTGTTTGAATTATGTATTTGTGTAGGCTATATTTCATGCATCAGTGAAACCTGATCTTGATGAAACACCTTCATTATTACTACCACCTCTTTTCAATTCACAAACCATGATTTTAGCACATTGATGCTATAACAGTTTTTTCACTGGTTGAAATGGAATTATATTCAGGATTAAATGCTTCAGTTGAATTTTTTGTTATGCTAAATGTGATAATTTATTTAGTTTTATGAGATTTCCGTTTCTGCAAAAAAAAACCTGAATCCCAGAAAAATCTTTGAATTTAAACTAAATGAAAACTAATATTGTAATAACAAACAGAACATAAGATATGTCTATGAGATATGAGAAAGAAGATATGAGGAATGTTTAAGCTGTTTTCAGAATGAGCTCATGTTAAATGTGATGCTTGCTGCAGGTCTCAAAACAGTGGGCACAAGTTTCCCATTTACCATGATGCATTGTCTCCTCCTCTTTCTATAACAGTCCCAGCTTTGAGGTTATGAGTCCCTGGAATTTTGTTGTTGGAATTCGGTCCCATTCTTGCCTGACATTGGCTGCCATCTGCTGAAAAGTTTGTGGTCATCCTTAAAATATTTTTCTTTTATTGATGGACCAAATATTTCTGAAAGATCTGCACTGCAAGCAGGCCAGTTCAGCATCCAGACTCATCTTCTGTGAGGCCACAGCATTGTAAGAGCCGCAGTAGCCTCTGTGGTTTAGCATTGTCCTGCTGAAATTTCCAAGTGCTTCCCTGAAATACGCATTGTCTGGACAAGAGCATGCAAGCTGCACATAGATAGGCACTTAAACACCCCAATACCATCAGAGATAGAATATCAGATGGGCATCTCTGCATTAATGGTTTAATTTTGTCTGTCCTAATACAAATCTCAAATTTATCAAATTTATTTGATAAATGACATATTTCTTATATATCTTTATGAC
>JBBDHI010000007.1:24358543-24369381 GCA_037177115.1 Craterocephalus stercusmuscarum
TATTATATATAGTCAACTATTTAATCTTATTACATACAATTTGAAGTCCATCTAGAGACAAAAGATGGAAATCAACCACTGACTATAATCCTGCATGTGTACTGTATGTGAAAATTTGAAAAATTTAAAAATTGCATTAATATGCTTAACTCATATAAATGGAGGCAAAATAAAGTAAAGGCCCAAAAACCAGGCCCAGTTTTCTAAGAGTTAAGTTTGACATTGCATTATCTAGTCCAGCAATGCCCTGCATGCATAATGCTTTGCATGGGTCTTTTTGTCAGAATTTTTTTTTATTCAGATAAACTGGAGCAGTTTTTCCCAGTCCATCAGTACAACTCTGTATCAGCCCGTTGTCAATTTAAATCATATAGATTTGTTTCTGACATAGTGCAGTGTCTTGTACAAAATCATGGAGCAATTGATTAATCATTGCACTTAATCATTGCAGAGATAATGTAATCTGGTGGATAACTGCAGCTTCATCAGGCAAATGGCATGTACCAGAAAATCCAGATTTACATTTTCATGTTTTTTTTTCAAATTTTTTGAATTCTCCACCTCATTATTTTCATACTGATATACTGATTAACCATCAGACGGCATGCTATATTTGTTTCCCTCAAACCAATCCAACCAAATAGCTTGAAGTCAGCAGGAGCCCCAAGTTGTTGTTTTGCTCAGCATCATTTGCAATCACTGTTTATCACATTGTTTTCTCCCACTCACACCTCTGGTTATATCATTTAAACTCTAGTCCTCTGCAGCTCATTATATCTCTCCACTCTACCTTTCACATATTCACATTTCTGTGTAGGGCATGAGGAAGGTCAGAGGAAGAACTTAGCATCAGTTAGATATTTCTGTGCTTCAGTCTGCTCATCAGCGATTTGACGCAGTCTTACACAGATTTAGCCAGTAAAATAAATGAATAATAAAAATAGACCTTATCTGAAAATACAAAATGTGAAGCTAATTTTAGAAATAAGACACAATTCAAGTTTTTTAAAGCTTCTTCTTAATCTACTTGTTAATTGCCTGAGTGTACTCAATCATTAAATTGATCATTTTCATCATGACTCTTTCTGTTAAGAGCGCCAACCCAGTTAATAGCATCACATTACAATTAATACAAGGCAATTTTATAGACAACTGCACCAAGAGAGAGAGAGAAAGAGAGAGAGAGGGTGTATTAAGCCTGATGCCTTACTCTCATTTACTCTATCAGGGAAGTATAACCTAAATTTTAATCAACAGAATGCAACAGAAACTCGACCATTTGGAGACCAGAAAAGACAAAATCAATTCCAATCTGCAGGAACCTGACCTAATGCTAACCACAGGGCATCGAGGCACTTGTGCTAACTGTGTAATCCTGACTATGACTGCATTACAGTGAAACAAAACAACATTTTCTCCTTGGCTGTAAAGTCAATCTCAATGGAAAGACTCATCTAACGAGAAAGGCCATCATTAAAGTGATGTCTGCCGTGTGGTGGCCTTGATTGATAGGGATCACTATTTGTAGCAGACAATGGCATGAAGCAGGCTGTGATTAATGTGGAGGTGCACGTCATGAGAGGAGCTGAATGTTAAAGTCACTTCTCGGTGTGGATTAAAGATGACAACCTTCAGACTGTCAGATGCAAACACTGAGTTTCTGCACAAAAGGGAATAAAGAAGAAAGCTGGGATCTGGGGTTTTCTTTAACAACAGATGCTAATGCTAACAGAGCAAACAACCGGCTGTGAGGAAAGTCTGAAAGTCAGTGTTGCACAAAACTTTTATAAAAATCAGAATTCCTGCAGGAACTGAGTGAAAAGGTGGGTTAGTGACAGGTGGGGGGACCTTGAATTTCTTTTTTTTTATGTTCACTTTAGTTGGAACATTTCCATTGTCTAAAGGACATTTTCTAAACTCGTCACAAAGATAAGGTGTTTGGTGGATTGTTTCTTTACTGTTACAATGCTTCTTCTCATTATGATAATGCATTTTTAAAGCACTGCACAACCCTTTACAAAAAAACAATGGGTTAAAATCAGCATAAAAGAAACAGATTTCAGTGTATTTGGGCTTAATGTGAGTGGACAACTTTTTAAAAATGAGTCTTGAGCCTGGTTTTCAATACAGGAAGAGAGTAAACATTGCAGATGTCAGGAAAAAGTTTGGAAGCAGAGCAGCTGAAATCTCTGCTGAGCCGGGCGGAGGGATGAAGGACGAGGATCTGAGGAGGGCGATCGAGTGGAGTGGAGATCGAGAGGAGGTCTGAGAAATGTGGTGGGATGAGGTTATGCCTTAAAGGTAAACAGGAGGAGTTTGTAATCCAATCTTTGGCTGACTGGGAGCCAGTTGAGCTGCTGCAGGATGGGGGTGATGTGATGGTTTGATGGGGGTTCTGCGATCCAGGCAGCAGAGCTGTGGACCAGGTGGAGCTTGTGGAGTGGATTATGGGGAGACTAAAGAAGAGGGAGTTGCTGTGATCAGCGTGGGAAGTGATGCAGACAAGAATGGAGGTGGTGTGGACAGTGAGGGAGGGGTGGAGTCGGTTTACATTACAAAGGTGATGTTGTTGCTATGGGACTGGGATGACAGTGTGCTATCCAGGGGAGGGGGAGACTCTTAGGAGCTGTCCATGGTCAGACAGAAGCTGTTTATTTTGAGTAATGATTATTTTTTTGTCAATGAGGAGAAGCTCAGTTTTTTCTCTGTTTAATTTCAGGAAGTTTGACAGGAAACAGGATCTGATTTCTTTAAGCAGGGGAGGGGGGGGGGGGGCGGGGGTAGGAAATGGGAAATTGGTTTACTGGAAAGCTAGAGTTGGGTGTAACCCAGTAAGGAAATGCTGTATATTTTTATTTTAAATAGTGCTCTGTTTAAGGAGAGTGCATTTGTGGGATGAGCAGAGTTTAGTTTGTGGGTTACATCCATGGGAAACATGTCAGACCTTCTCTGCTTATCCAAAACTGCTTATTCTCCTATGACTGTCATGAGTGCCCCTTCATTAACACCAGACCCATTTGCACGGAATGAACGTGGATGGATGTTATGTTCAGGGATGAGTTCAGAATCTGGTTTTGGCAACTGACTGCTGGGTCGAAGTTTGGAGAAGACACAGAACGCTATGCTGATATCTGCGCCAATAGGTTACCCTACGGGCGTCCAACAACACCACACTGTCTGACTGGGAAGAATGGAATGCCATCCGACAGCAGTGTGTGACCAAGCTGGTGGCCAGTGTGAGGACAACGTGCCAGGCTGCAATGGCCCTGCTTTTTCCTCCACATGCAACTCCGACATGTATTTGTTAAATGTCCAAATTATTACATTTCCGATCTGAATCCAACAAGAATCATTAGAAGAATCAGCTGTTTGGGTCTGGCAGAGAAAATTTGACATGATTTTGATATGCACAACCCACACTCTGCTACTCATCCAACACACATGCATATTCCAATAAAAGTGAAAATAAACACATTCCTTCCAATAGTATGCTGTTTATTACTGCAGGATTGTTATAGCAAAGAAATAATCCTCCTGAACTAAATTTACGTTTCCGTTACATTCAAGTTCCAAGTGAATCAAGTTGTAGTTGAGATTACCTTTTAAATTTGCACTGAATCCCTTTATCTTCCTTCATTATGCAATAATTTTTCTGTTTAAAAAGTATGTTTTTGTCTCTCTTTAAACAAAAACTTATGTCCAGAAGTTTCTTTTAAATGTAAAAATATCTTAAAGGAGCTATAGCCGATGCATCCGACTACTTTAGCTAGCAATAGCGGCTAGTTTTTTAGCTTTAGCATGACAGTCTTTCTCTGCCAATGGGGTTAACTTTGATCAGCCAGTGAGAGCGTGCCCCCAGGTATTAGGAAGTTACGAAAGTTAAGCCCATTGGCAAAGAAAGAGCGTCATGCTAAAGCTAAATAAACTAGCCGCTATCGCTAACTAAACTAGCCGGATGTGAAATCGGGTATAGCTCCTTTAAATGTGTAATTTGTTGTTTCATTTCAATCTATTAAATAATCTAAAAAAAATGCTTAAACAGTGAAAGAGCAGGAGGTAAAACTAAAATCTTGATAATTAAAAGAATTCTGTCACCGGGAGGTTTATTGTATTACACCACCCTCTGTTATCAAATAAATTAGACCTCCAACACAAAATGTGAAATGTATACCCACAAACACAAATAATAAAATCTAAAAAAAACAGCTGTGCAATTGGGTTTTCTTAGACCTTTTCTGTACTTTTGTTGCTTATTAAGTCTTTTTAATGTGACATAAATAAAGTTCAGCTCACTATGACTTTAACTGGCTGCAGGCTAACTGAAGCTAATGTGCTATTATGAAGTGCTACTGATAGTTCTGTCTGCCTGAATGAATCTGAGTGTTGAAATGTTGCCCTAATGAAGCCAAAAGAGGAATATCATCATCAGGGCATATTTTTCTTGTAATATATCACAGAACCTGAAATTAGTTAGCCGGTGGCTGAGTAACAAAATGATAAAACCCACACATGAAGAGTTTGTATTTTCTACAGCCAAGAAGCATCACATTCAGACAGATCTGAGTGAAATTTGAGAAGCAGCCCACTAATTCTGTCAAACAGATGACAGTGTTGATACATTTATTAGCAAGACGTTAGAGGGCACATGTAGTCAACACTGGTACTTAATACACATTCATAACCAGACAGTATGAAATGTCCAGATATCTATGGATTCTTCTCAGGAAACGCTTGGTTGGTTGTCATGAAACTGACTCACTGCCTCATTTTAGTATGAAAACCGTGTCTCCTCAATTCAAAATGCAATCAATAGGCCACATTTTCAGGAAATGCATGGGCACAGATCCTGATTTGCCTGATGGCCCCAAGCTGTGCTTGCCAAAAAAAAAACTTTGCAAATTATGCATGCATTAAGTTTTTACGTGATCAGTGAGGTCAATAGTTACTAGGATGATTCAGAGGATGGCAGCTTGCCTGGACTACCTTTATTGTCACTTATGGTTATATGGTTAAAAAAGAAAAAGTTGGCTTGCCAGAGGTGAGTTGTGATTTTTGCTCAGCTTCCACTAACACCCCATTGAACTGTAAAAGATGGTGAAATGAATTTACTTTAAGTCTGAAATAATTGAAGCACTTAATTGAGTTTAAAAGATAAGACAGAGTCAAGGTGAATGTTGCTAAGATGAGATGAGAATCTCCTGCAATTCAGTTATAAAGTAGCTCATCTTTTCGTACGGAGTCACAGCTGCAGAGGATTAAAGAGAAGATGTTTTTAACCCTTAAAATTCATTTTTGGACCATAAATTTTATCATGTGAAAATGCATATATAGGCTTAACCCTTTGAAGCAGAGAGATTAACCCTGGACAGCTCCTTTTCTTTGCACCTCACATTGAAAATCATCGCCTGGACTGCCTTCTTCCATCTCCACAACATTTCCACACTCCGTCCATCACTGTCCGAATCTAGCACTGAAATCCTGGCACATTCATCCTGCATCGATCACTTTAACTCCCTTCTCACCAGACTCCCAAACAGGCTCATCAACAGATTGCAAATTATTCAGATCATCACCCCACTTCTCACCTAACCACACTGGCTCCCGGTACCACATTCACTACAAAAACCTCCTCTTCACATACAGTATTAAGCTGACCCCCATCTATCCCCCATTGATCTTGGCAACCTCTCTCTAGAATACAGTGTGGCGGTTGAATCTCGGCTGGGGACCGGTTGGCGTTTCTGTGTGGAGTTTGCTTGTTCTTCTCGTGTATGTGTGGGTTCTCTCTGAGTACGACGGTTTCCTCCCACAGTCCAAAACATGAATGATAGGTTAATGGGCACTCTATTCCCCCTTGGAGTGAGTTTGAGTGTGAATGGTTGTTTGTGTCTCTGTGTTGGCTCTGTGATAGACTGGCGACCTGTCCAGGGTGCACCTGGACTCTCGCCTGCTTATTCCTGGGATAGGCTTCAGCACCCAGTTTTAAATTAAGTGGCAGAAATGAAAAATGAAGCTGCAGATACATAGATCTATAGATAAATAGCACCATAAAGACAAACAAAAACAACAGAACTGAGTTTATTATTACAGGGAAAAAATATTGGCATACAAACATTGGAAACAAACAACAGAAAATATCTACATTTTTTTGCTATTTAGCTCTTTATGATACTATTTACCTACTATTTTCACAAAATGTCATCTTGTTTTTGTGTCAAAAACATCATTTTTGTCTTTATTTATTCCAGCCATAAGGACCATTATTTTTTGTTATTTTCAGACATAAAACTTTTTAACTTGCTGACCGTTGATGCTCCTGATTGGACACTAACATCAATTTAAGCTATCTAATCAGATGAAAGGTGAAAGAGATGGCAATGTTTATTTATGATGAAAAACGGATAAATAATGGTGTAATCGTGGATCAGGTTTCATGTATTTACCATATAGATTCTCTGAGTAAACAGTACATCTTGTGACTGGATTGTAAACCTCCTGGATGGGATATAAATGCCTGGAAATTTTCTGTAGATAACATAAAGGATGAGCTATCAATCATAATTTACCTCGCAGAGGAACACTGAGAAATTGTTGCCAATATAAACGGCAGCACTCGAGGCGCCGTCGATCCAGGGGAGTTTTAAGGCTTAACTCAGACATGCAGCTCATGCACACTTACATTATGTGTTGTGACAGGCTGGTAAAACTTTATGAAGTTTATTTTTTATCATAAAATTTATTTATAGAGCGTTTAGCAAAACATGTTACAAAGTGCTTTACAGATCATAAAAAAACACTAAAACAATTCAAATCATCAGCAACAAAAGATAAAGTAAAAGGCACTCTGGCTGTATTTCTGTCAAAAGCTTTCTGATAAAAATGTGTCTGACTAGAGCTTCCTCATGTAGGCTGATCCAGAGTTTTGGGGCCTGGCCTGCAAAGCTCGGTCATCCTTTGTTTTCTGCATAGCGACCAGAACACATAAAAGACCTATGCTCGAGGATTGCAAGGTGTATAAAAGAGACAGAGACCATGATGCTTTCAATGTAATCAATAAAATCTTAAAATCAGTCCTTAAGCATACCGGTAGCAGATGTAATGAAGCTAAAATGGGTGTGGAGTGATTGCTACAACCAGCACTTTGCTCCTGTGGAATCCGATATATGATGTATGGCTGCAATCAGTCTGTGTTTGATCTAATTTATGATAATTTACTCGAACATAAAGAGAAACAAGGAAACAAAGGCAAGAAAACAACATATGAAGAAGGAATTCTTTAAAAAGAGTGGGAAGAAATCGGTGTTACACATGCAAATTGCCTCACAGTTTGTTCTTAGCCTGATTTTTACAGCTCACATAAATCATGTCCACCTGCCTGATATCATGTAGGTCATCCTCAAACTGCTCTGCCCAACCAGTGCACAAAGAATATATCCTGGGAATGTTCGTAACACTTACAGTAGCAGTAGATCTTTGGTGCCCTGTAGGGATGGCAGGGTCTGATACAGTCTGAGCATTGCTTCCCACAGATGCCATCAGATTCATTTTGGGAAAACCTGACAAACATCTCAGACTGCTTGTCATGTGCTTTGAGGGCTTCCCGAGCAGTTTCTGTGAAACCCGCCGCTGTCCTGCCAGTGGAGGCTGCTACTATAGAGGCATGCTGCTGCTGTATGGGAGCTGTAGCTGATCTGCAAATATGTTTATGTAGGTGACAAATGTCAGAGTATCATCCATGTGAGAGCCAGGATGCGGGTATCCCCGGCAACACACTGCTTCCTAACAAGGTGAGAAGAGTTACTGACTTTACCTGCCAGTGCTTTTAATGATGTAGCTGCTTAGTGTATCGTAGAGACGCAGCATTGATCTGGACATTTTCATCATGATTACTGGTGTGTCAAATTACTTTTTTTTGCTCATTAGAGGAATGTCTGTATTTATCTCTAAGAGGTCATACTTTCTACCCAGCAGGAGAACAGACATACTGACTCTCCCAACGTGTCATTTTAAAGTCACATATTTGCATAATTTCAACATGCAAGATGGTGAAAAAACCAACAGCTTTAAGTTTGCCTTGGATACCAGCAGCATCTGAAGGCAATCCAGGTGGAGCGGATTGCCTTCAGTGAGAAGGGTTACAAGGTCACTGGTTTGATGTACAACTCTCTCTCTTCACATGCTAAAGAATAGCTGAGAGTGAGAAAGAAACCATTTTTGCACCTTATCATTTGTTTCTTTTTACACATTCTGCTTAAAAGCCTCTGCTAAATTCGTGTGAACTGTTTTGAAGATCAACTCTCAGCTTTGCATATTCAGCAGAAAATACAGGTCGTTCCCTTTATTTTCATTTGAAGTGTCTACCTGTATCTTTGAAAACATATGAAGTGTTCCTCCTGGTTGATAGGCTCCAAGGCAAGACACAGTATGCTTTTATTCCTAAAAAGACTAAAGATCCTCCCTGTTGTAAGCTCTACGATCCAATTAAGCTGCTTAATGTGTGCTGTGATTCTACTTGAATATTAAGTCCTTTGAAAAGGTTCTCTCAGCTCTGATATCGTCATATCAAACAGGATTTTCTTTAAGGAAGACGCTTCTCCTCGAACAAACACAGGCCTCTTGACATGATAAACATTCAGTCACATCCGACCACACAAGTTGTGGTAGCCATGAATACTGACAGGCCTTTTGATGGCATAAAACAAGTGCTTCCTATTTGATTCCCTCTGTTTGATCTTAACTTTATTTCCTGGATCAAATGATTCAGCATTCATAGAAATCATATTATCTTCCCACTGTCCCCAATGGAAGAATGGAAGAATGCACAAGTCATTTCTTTTCTTTTTATTGACTTCTCCAACCTCATGAGACCCGCCTTCCCAAGCCTGCCAAACATATCCATTGATCAGCAACACACCAATTCACCACAAAATTAACTTGCCTTTTCTTTCTCAGTACATAACTGTGGAGATGTGTTACCCTGTTTAAACGTATAGAGTACTTGTTGGATTTGGGGAATGGTACTTAAATGAAGAGTGATATCTGTTCTTTTTTACTCTTCTTTTTAAATACTGCCACAAATATTCAGTTCACATCCAATTAAATGGGGTTCATTTCAGGATATGTTGTCTGTCAAAAGAAGTCGACTGACTGCTTTGAATCTTTCCTTATATTTGATCATCCCTCATGAGCATGCATAGGGTGGTGGGCAATACAAACAAACTGAATACTCCCTTCTGACAGGAGGAGACCTCCAGCAGAACCAGTACTGGGGAGGACAGCCATCTGCTTTAGCCTGCTGTGGGGTGAGAGGACAAAACAGAGAAACAAACAAACACACCGGCACTTGGCCAGGGATTCCTGCAGTGGAAGAAAAAAAACAACAACATTTTAACAAAAGAGAAAAATACTGAAATGGACTTATAAAATGAAAGAAAAATGCTGTGGTACTTGTTCTTATTTTACATATGCTGCTTGTCTCGCAACAAAGTTGGATGCACGAGTAGAAGATGAAACCAAGGACAGTGGTCTATTATGAGATTTAAACTCACACATTCAGAAAAAGGAGCACATAGGAGTACCTTTTTCTCCTCTGAGTCAGTAGTTTGCAACCTACTATCCGAGATGACCCCCTTTATGTAACTACCAAAAAGCTGTGGACCCCCGCCTTGCTGTAACCATGCTTGACTTTATGTTGTCATTTGATAGCATCTAGCCAAAGTGATGCATTCTGGTGGAGTCCTGTCCTTCAATAAAACCAAAGTAAATATAATTATCAATGAATTGTCTGCAATGTGGCTTTCTTAGACATGTTTTATTGTTGAAATGGTCAAAATAGGCTCGAGGTACTACACCAGCGTAGCTCCACTAGCTCACTGACCTCACCTCACTATTTCAATTAATATTATTCTAGAAAAAGGTACAGTGCATACTAACATCAAATGTAAATATGTGAGATTGTAGCAAAGCTAATTTCCATCCTAAAGTCCCTTGTCAGACCACCAAAGTACAACATCAAAAAAAGGTACATTTGATGGACGAAGTAGTAAAGGACACTCAGGCACAGGTTAAAGTCCAAAAAGTCTGTTGTTACAAAGAATTTATTTGCATTTATGAAAACCATGTTAACTTCAATCCTACTTTTAAAAGTGTCCTGAAAAGAATATGTTTTTAGCTATTTTCTTCTTAAAACAGTTGCAATATTTAACGGAAGCTAAAAAGCTGAAATTATGTTAATGGAATTGATCTGTATTGTGTTTTTCTGGACACCCAGAGGGCTTTGCACTGTGTCCAACACCTGGTGGTGATGGTGGCGTGTAGGCACAGCTACCTGCTGTCACAGACTGACCGACACATGGCACGCCAACAGCCTCTCACCCCCAAACATTTATACACTGGTGTCCACACTGGAGGCTGGGAAGGTGTAGCGTCTTGCCCAGTGACACAAAGACAGATTGACCGGGATTTGAACCGGCAAACTTTGGCTCATTATTGTTTTGTGTTTTCATTTTTGTGTTTGTCTGTGTTTACAGAACAACATAAAATGAGCAGAGCATGAAGAGATGTGCCGCTATGTACCAACATACAAGAGACAGAGAGAGAGAGAGAGAGAGAGACAGAGAGAGAGAGAGAGAGAGAGAGAGAGAGAGAGAGAGAGAGAAGGGAAAGTAACACTAACTATTAAGAAGAACAAATAAGCAAGTGGCTGAAAGTTCTGCGGCAAAAAGAACAAATAACAATAACAATCATAACAATAATGGTTAATAAATGTATAAAAGGAAAATAAAATGGCCAAAAATGATAAGACATTATGATGATTCAGATAATTTTAATGGTTTAAG
>JBBDHI010000007.1:24457077-24467668 GCA_037177115.1 Craterocephalus stercusmuscarum
CAGCGCCTTGGATAAAAATTACGTAATGACGCAGCACCGGCCGGCTCTTTTTGGTGGAAAACAAAACCGGCTCTTTGAAAGCACCAGAGTTGAACCAACTAAGCACTGGCTCTGGCACCAGCACCGGCTCCACGTTGGTGGAAATGAGGTAATGATGAAGCAACAATTTTCTTTCATAAATACAGTAAACAGGAACACTCGCCTCTCTTAAATCTGATTTACAGGATTGTAATTTTTAAAAACAGGAGGTGACTGAAATACAAGAGAAAACGCTTCTTTGGTCCACTGCCGTTGGCACTCTGCAACAGGTTGCCGCTAGCAGCACATTAGGATGCTGCCTTGTCAGTAAATATTGAAAATTGGCATTTCCTCTGGGTGATGCGTCCGGAAAGGTCAGCGCTGGCTGGCGGCAGCTCTGTGGCTCTGCTCCTACTCTGTGTAATGGAATTCAGTGAAACTTCATGGCATTTGCAATGATGAGATGTGACTATCCTGTTCATCATTCATTTTATAGATTATTTGTACTCGCAGCACGGTGAGGCTGTTTCTGAGCCTCTCTTTGTAAGTTATTAAGGGAAAAGTGTAGATTTTTGGTTTTTGTTTGTAATGTTCTCTGACCTCATTATGAAACAAAGCTCATTTTGGGAATTTTTGGGGGATTCATTTACATATCTGTAACTTTGCCATGTATGTTTTGGCCCAGCTTCACCTTTTGATGACTTTTCTTATTTTTCAAAACATACAAAGGCTCGGTGAATGTGTTCAGAATAGCTACACAAGAATCGCTGACATTTCCGGCTGCACTGCTGGATCCCTTTGAAAGCTGATGACTCACCTTTTCTATTTGCTTTCAAAAGCATCATGCGATGAAGTTTCCTCTGCACGTCTTTTGTCTTTGGCGTGACCACAGCGGGCCACACAATGAAAGTCTTGAAGGGCAGTTTTTTTTTTTTAAGTAATGCTCTGACAACATCCAAAACTTTTTTTCATCCTGCATGGTCCATTTTGTTTGTGAAATGGAACTAAATAGTTTCAGCAGCGGGGTTTAATTTCTCTGCAGAGATCTGGTGTTTTCACAGCCTGCAGACAAAATGCACACATGCTGAGCAGGTTTGCCTGAATTATGTCACTTACCTCATCAATTATTCATACTCTTTAAAAGCTGGAGCCTAAATTTTTCTTGGTAAATCGTGACTTGACTATTAGTCTGGCTTCTGGAGGCCCACTTGTAGCAGAACGAGGGTGGTTGGAAAGACGTTTTAGTGTCAGGATGTAATGTAACTATGACCCCTGACACATTAATCGTAGGCACCGACTCCGTTTGCTTTGCCAAAACAATCTAAGGTGTTCTGGTCTCCCCTCTCGGTGCAGCTTATGTATTCACATGTCACAGTCTGAGCAGCCTTGCAGAGTTTCCTGAGTACTGAGGGAAGCCAGCAGCTGAGCGGAGTATGAGCACAAGCGATGCTTTCACAGTGCCTTGCTCTCAGCCGTCTGAATACTTCCCCAAGCCTTCATTAGCATGGCTGCTGCATTCAGCCTCATTCCAGGTCTTTGCAGTTGCATGCGTGCCTTTGTGCGCGCACGCTTTGGCGCGCCCGTAGTCTCACTCCGACTTAAACGCCCCTCCCAACTTCAGTTGAATCCTTTCGTCTGCATTCCTTTTCCCCAGTTGGATTTCTCCCTTATTTACTCCTCCACACTGTTCCCCCTCCAGCTCTCTCTTCATCCTTGTCTTCTCTGCTGTTTTTTTTTACCCCTTCTTTTTTAACCTCTCTGCCTTCCCCCCACCATTTTCACCAGTCCAGCAGCAGCCATGTATTAGATGATCATCCCCTCCAGCTCTCTTACCCCCACATCTCCCCTCGCATACCTTTTCCTTAATAGAATGTCAACTCTTACATCTTTTTTCTCACTTCTTGCTCTCTCTGGGAATTAATCATCCCTGCTTGTCTGTGATAAAGAAGACCTGGATGATTATTTAAATTGTCATGTGGTATCGGTGCAATTATCAATGATTAACGTTGGGATTTAAATGGATTTAGTTTTGTTTGTAGATTTCTTTGAGTGTGGTGAGAGCATGTGATGGTTGAATACTTACGCTGTCCCATCACTCTGATCTACACTGTGTATGAATGAGCGTCGTAGTGCTGGCAGGGTAAATGCATGCATAGCTGTATATCTGTATATCTGTATATCTGCGTGTGAGTGCACTATATTCGCTGGAGCACACTTTACTCCCACCAGGGATACTGATGTGCTCAGCAGGATTAGATGCATCATAAGTTGTGGTTCGTTTGAAGTGTCCAAAAATTCAGGATCCGTGTCATGTTTGGTCTTATTGCCTTTGCATCAATAGAAGAAAATGTCTCTTCACCTCCTGTTAACTCCTCCTGTGTATTTGTTAAGACTTATTAACAAGTAAAAGATGCTTTTGTGTCAATTCTGTGGCATTTCTTCTCATTTAGCTGGACCGGGCGCTTTGTTTTTCTTTTCTTTTTTCCGGAAATGTTTCCATGCTCCAGGTCTCCAAGATCTTCTTTCCTGCAGAGATTCTGTCAGTCAAATGATTAGCTGCTCTAATGTCCCCTTAACCTTTTCCCTGCACTTACAATTAACAGCTTCTTAAAAATACACGCCTCAGTCAGTTTTTTTTTTGGACTCGCTCACATACATGACCGTCCCAAGGTGTGTAGTATAAAAAGCAGCCAACCTCTTATCTGGAACAAAGTCAGTCTGTTGATAAAGCATTTGTGACTTAGGTCACTCTGATGATCTGATGTTAAGCGTCAGAGCCCCCGTCAAGGTGTTTACATCCTTAACTTGATGAGCAGCGAAGAAGAGTAGTGTGGCCTAATTACTGTGCTGGCAGGGGGCTTGTTTAGCAAAACAGGAAAGAGATTGGAAATGGTGTTCCAAGGTAGAGCCCAAGTCTAATTACAATGAGATGAAATGACTCGGGGAGATTGCCAATGGTTAAATGAGATGCATTTGCGGGGTTCTTCACATGCTGCCACATTCAAGTACGTTTTATGATAATGTATTTGGTTCGTTGAAGTTAATGGATTTTTTTTTTTTTTTTACTCTAATGCAGTGATTTCTGTTTCCTGGCTTTATTTTGACAATAACTTGTTTTGAAGCAGAAGCAAAAGCTTTTACAAATTCATACCAAATTCTAAGAGTCAAAACCATTTCTTTTTTTGCCAGACATTTCAAGCTCTTTATCAGAGTTAATGGTGTTTTCAAATCCTTTTCAGCAGATTTTACTGGAACGCCACAAAAGACTCGTTCATTAGTCACTGCTAACCCAACGGTACCATCGCAGTGTGTACTCAGAGTTAATGGCAGCTTCAGCATCAAGTGTATCCCACTCACTCTTCCAATTTCACGTCTATCTAGAAAACAATGGTGCAAGGCACATCACAAAAATCACAGCAACATGGCACAGATTGTTGGGTGCTTTTGACAGATGTGCAGGTTCTGAACATCTCTACCAGTTCTGCCTCATTTCCTCTGTGTTCTCACATGGCCTCACTCCCACCAGCAGTTGATTGACGGCACTTGTAGTAGAGTTTGCGTCGCCTGTGACGTGTTCACGCTTGAACTTGTGAAGATGAGCGAGCGGCTAGTGGGCGTGTGTTTGTCATTTTGGCTCTGAGCACGTACCTTCTTTGTCTACGCTCCCTGTCACACTGTTACTCGCATGTCTTGGTGTGATATCATTGTGAAGTATAAAAGCAACACCAGACATGATTACAACCCCAGACATGTTTGCATCTGCGCAATAACAAATGTTTGCTTGTTGTTTCTGTTGCAGTGCCCTGACTCTTCCTGCAAGAATGACCTGCTGGCCTACCTGCAGCGCATTTCCTTGTACTGCCACCAGCTCAACATCTGCAGCAAAGTCAAGGCTGAAGTTCAGAACCTGGGCGGAGAGCTGGTTGTCTCTGGGGTAAGTCATGCTACGTTGTAATCATGTCCACCACTCTTTACTGGTTTTTAGATAAAGCTAAAAGTAGCTGAAGATCAGCAGAGAGACTGAAAGGTGTTTGCATTATTTACAGCCACTGACACTTTCAGTTTTGTAAAAGTGGAGCAGAACGCCTGAAAACTAAAGCAAACAAAGTTTGAGAGAAAGGTAGAACATTCGGTCTGTTTGGAACTTCATGACTTCACATTCTGTTTTGGTGAGAAAACGATCGATGGAAACAGAGCCGTGTTTGTTTCTGTGAAATCTCAACAGGATGCTTTGAATTTCTGCCTTCAAAACAAAATGAATCAATAAAACTCACCGGCTACTTTCTGAAGTTTTATCATTAATTGTTGCTCAAATACAATAAAAATGTTTCAGACTTGATCACATGGGGTCAGGTGGGTCATTGTCCAGCAATTTAATTTGCAGGTTTGCTTTTAAATTGAATAAACAGAATAAATGTCTCTCTTAGCCAACGTGCAAATGTTCTCTGACCTTTTTATTTACAACCTAACAGCACTGTTCAAGACCAGTGCTCACAGACCCCTTTAAGCATTAATTAACCACTTACTTGCCAGTTTAAAATAATTAAAAGTCTGTTGGTTGGCTGTGCAGGGAATAATGAATGTGCCCCTCCTTTCTGAAGGAGTGAAATGCAAGCGTGCTTCCAACACTTCCACTGAAGTGTCACCAGTGTCTCTGGGGCTATTAAAGTCAGCAGATTAAATTAGTGTGACCTTTTTACATCGTCTAAAATTCACCACGTTTGTATGCCAGACAAGGAAATGGTTGTTAATATTCAGAAAACCTGCAGAGCAAAACCAGAAGACATGAGAGAGATTGGTGCTCCTTTTTTTTTCCTTCCTCCATTTGATTTAAAAAACTAAAGTGGCTTTGTTTCCTCTCCCTTTTCTCCTGTCTCCCCTGTAATCAGCTGGACAGCGCCATGTCCCTCATCCAGGCCGCAAAGAACCTGATGAACGCCGTGGTGTCCACCGTCAAGGCCTCCTACGTCGCCTCCTCAAAGTACCAGAAGAACAGAAACATGGAGGCCCTGAATATGCCCATAGTGGCCTGGAGGATGAAAGCTCCAGAGAAGAAGCCTCTGGTGAAGAGAGAGAAGCAGGACGACGGGCAGGCCAAAGTCAAGAGATCCTCTCAGAAGAAACACGTCAACCCGGTGCAGGCCCTGAGCGAATTCAAAGCCATGGATAGCATCTAGACCCAGCACACTGTTGATTTAAGAGAACACATTTGTGACCAATGAATTTAAAGTAGAGCTTGTCGTTGTATCAAAGAGAAGGCCTGTAATCTGTTTGATCCATTATATTCCTGCTCTGCCTCCTTCCCATTCCACAAGTTTGGATTATGCTCTAAATGTTAGCATTAACTCTTTTCTTAGTTGGAAGGAAACAACCAACTTTTATGTGTTCTGGAGTAAATAGAGTGGATTTAATTAATATAGTAGCTAATTCCAGGAGGCTTTTGATCATTTTGTGTTATAACCAGTTTCATAGTAAAACTATTGCGTCGATAGTTTTCCATTATTTTCTATTTTGGCAAACTGTTTCCTGTATTGCAAATATCAGCTATGCAAAATATCAACTGCCTTATTTTTACCGTGAGCAATAACTCTAGTTATTCTGGATGCGCCGGGGTAAACTGGTGAATTTTAAACGTTTTGGTTCCTCGTAACAAACCGGCCTCCGGCTGTTTCCGTGTGTGCCTGCTTCTTTAAATCTTAACACACGCAGGGCTTTGTTCTTCACGCCGCTATAAACAGCTCAAATGAGACGAAACTGACCCCCATGTTATTTTCACTTCTTCGATTTGTCTCCTTTTTTCTGCATTTGGCCTGTTTGATATCATTTATTTATAAATTAATCATCTCAAATCATGTTTTGATGTATGCTGAACCAAAGGTGACAAATTGTTTTTTATTTTCTTTGTAAGTGGTGCATTATTTTGATCCAACACTAAAGGCACACACACAGTGTAGTGAATGAGCCTAAACGATGTCTGGGAGAACCCAGTGAACTACACAGCAAGTGGACTTGAGTCCATACGTCCCTAGCAGACAAGCTTCATTAGCATCAGTGAAACCAAGCACCTCCACTTTCTAAAGGAGTTCAGTTTAGGGGATCAATACCTTTTCTCTTAGCAGCGTACTTCAGAGATGCAATTTAACTGCCATTAAACTCTTATTGTTTGTATTTCATGTCCTTGAGCTTGAATGCTAACCAGAATTTTATGTCAACCGTAATCTTTATATAAAAGCCAGAAACAGCTTCCAGATTTTCAAGCTTTAAAGAGTAAAATGTTTGAATTTCATGTCAGATCAGTGGGATGGAGTCATTCCGTGCAGCGTGTTTTCCAAGCATGCACTGTGCTGCAGAACCAGTGCCACATTGGTCTAAACAAGGCTTTGAAATCCTGCTGCTTTGGTCTTGGCGATGATACCTTGTTTTGCTTGTATAACATCTGTGAACTCTTGCAGGATGAGCATGTTTGTTTGACAAGTGGCTTTTCATAAGGTAGAATTATTTTCCCTTCAGTCCTTGTTTTTGTATTGTTTTGATTTGGATCTCGAGTGACATCAAACTACTTTGCTGTGGTTTCTTTTTTTTTTTATTGAGAGCGGACTTATTAGTGCACACGTTTCTTATTATTAATGTGCCTGATTTCTATCTTAAATAAACATTTAAAGTCAATCCAGTCTGTTTTTCCCCCTCTGTGCTGCAGCTGCTTTTTATGTGTTGTTTTGCCATTACACCCCACCCATGTTGCTTAAAAGGGAGTTTTAGCTGAAAGTGCATGACAATTTATCATTGATATAAAACTCCATATAGTCTGAACCTAAGAGCTGTATATAATGTGCTGTTGTGACATGTAATTGGAGCGCTCTTCTGTGGTTTATTATTGCTCATAAAAAATGTGCAGATTTGAACAAACGCATCTTTTAGTCTCAGGATGATCCTTAAACAACACCTCGCGACAGACTCGACCCTGTTTGCAGCAACAAAGGCTCTTTCACCGAAGTGCTGCAGTAATCGCACGTTTTCAGTCTTCTCTGAGACAAATCCAGCTTTTCATCCTTCAGATGTGTGGATCTGTTTTAAGAATTTGTGTTTTGCAGGTATTGTTTACTGAGCTGGTTAAACAGACCACTTATTCTCCCTCATCTGCATCTCTTTAAAAATGTCTATGAAGCTTCCCAGAAAGCCGCAACAAAATGGATGAGATAATGTTAGATTTGCATACCATGTGTGGCTTGATTAAATGAACCTTTCCTGAAAGCTACTTTTAATGAAAGAATTAAGTGATTTAAAGATTTTTTTTTTTTTGTAATGTAAAATGTGACCTACCCTAATAAGTATACAGAAGTAAACAAATCAGGCTCATTATAGACACTAGCAGGGATACAGGGAAATATCATCCCTGGACTAATGGGAAGTTCTTTTTCTCTCCGGACTGGTACGGTTGGCTGATTTAACCCACATTCGTTCACATGGTTTGGAAATAAAAGTTGTTTTTTTGGAAAATATTGCAGAACCCCTAAGGGAAGGTCACATGCAATAAACATGTAACATGATCCAAAGTTGCAGTGAACTGTAACAAACCAGGAGGACCCAGCTAAATGAGTCATTATTCCGTGTGTCAGAGGACAACAACAGAAACAGACTTTTTGACCTCAAAGCAGGAAAAATCTGGGTGGAATTAATAGTGCCCCAGTAACCCACTGCTTGAACTGGTCTAGAATAAGCTTTGTCTCAGTGAAATGCAGATTTCTGCAGAAAAATGGTACACATCCCACTCACCTAAATGTTGCTGTAGATCGAGTACACGCATGGTAATGACTCTCACTGGAGAGAGTAATGAAACTTTATTAATCATATAAGGGAAACTGTAACGTTACAAATCGAATAAGTAAGCCATTAGTTACTGGAATGATCTTTTGTAGCATTTTGTTATGAAGCTGAAGACTGTTGCATTATTCCTCTTTGCATTATCAACTACAGGGGCTTCAGATTTGTCCCCAGCACAGAGCCATCCATCTTCATCAGTTCATTCATATTCTGGCGCTGATCTTACGTCTGCAAAGCAGTCTGGACAAGTCTAGGTCCTAGACTCTCAGATGATGTGTAATGTCCTATTTTGAAGGACGTCCCAAAGAAGTAGTCTGCTCTGTCCCTTCTGGTGGACAGCCTAAGTGTCTTCAAGTGAAGTGGGGTAATGAACCCCGACATGTCTAAAATCTAAAGCAATCCAAGTGAGGCAAACAGAAAAGCTCCAACCAGAAGCAAATGTGATGCTTTTCAGTCTGGGTTCCCATCTGAATCCAGTGCTGTGATCCCCAGCTAAAATCCTGCAGGTCTGAGGAGGCTCTTAATCTGCTTATGAGAGTAAGATTTCAATAAATGTGTAATAAGCTGTGGTGAGATGGTTCGGGATGAGTCGGATCAGAGTAAAATAAAATCAGCAACAAAAAAAAAAAAAACATCAAAACTGTCTGAAAATGAGTTCAGGTGAGCCTGAGAGACCATCATCGCAATGCAATCTGTTTGAGGCGTGTTTATAATTTACACTAATGCAGTTTATTTGATCCAGTCCACTTATGTCTAAAATCTGCCCCAATACTTTTTCATTCTAAAAAGAGAGCATAAAATAGCTGAATGCTAATGCACACTGACCTGGTCTGAGATGTACTGCATGCCTGTCAGACTGTAGGTGTCTGCTAAAGTTCAAGGATCCAAGGTGAATTTATTTGTGCTTACAGCTGTCAGGAAGCTGACATTGTGACGCAGGTCTGCTGTTGGTCTATCCTGCCCTCTCCCAAAACATGAAAAGAAATACAAGGTTTGTTCATCCCACATAGAGTACGCAGACACGGAGACAAAACAACTCCTTAATCCTGGTCTTAATCATATGCCAATGTGTTCAGAAGAACAGGAAGAGGAATTTTAATTGCCTACTTCCAAGCGAAATTCTCTGGATCTTTTGATGCCTGAGTGATGCAAAGGAAAGAAAGACGTTTGTGGCTCCTACACCAAAATGAATATAACAACATAAAAAGATTTCATTTCAATCATTTAGTTGCATTCAGTTTCTCTACAATTTATACAGGAATTTTTTGTACAAAAGTTTCCTCCTGGAGTTGCGGCTTCATATACACCTTTCACAAATAAGCTACTGTAATAGTAATGATAGTAATTAACCAATGCAGTCATAATGGATGGAGGAAAAAAAACAACCCAAGATGATTTATAAGAGGAAAAGTGAGTTATTGGGATCTGTCCCATCAACACCTGCCTTTCCAGCCAGTATCACCACGTAAAAGTATTGCAGAGAATGGGATCATAGGAGGAAAAGCTCAGGGGAAGAGACTTTTCTTAACAGCGGCTGTTGTGATGTGTCCCAGTTAGCCCAGTACAGTAATCCTGGAAGCAGCACATCAAACTAGGAAACAGCTGTTTTAATTGATGTAAAGTCTTCTGGCCCATCATGGGCTGAGCATAAACCCCAGCTTACCCCAGGAGGAGCTGTCCAGTCTCATGTCGTGCTGATCGGCTTGTTTCCTCTTTCCAACAAACAATCTGCTGTACTGGAACAAAAAATCAGACAAAAAGTGGCTCGTTTTGTTTTTTCCCTGCAGCAAAACTAATTCTTACATCCATTTAGAGAAGGTTTATTTGGGTTCATATAACCAGGGACAGATCATTAATTCTTCTATTTGCCATGTTGTTGATGAATAATTATTCAAACTAATGAGGGAAAATGATCAAGAGGATTAAATCAGTTGCATATAAGTTTGATTCTTATGACAGCAAACTGATGGCATTTTTGATATGCGCCACTATAAGCTCATTACCGTGGTTAGTTAATGGTGTACAGTTTGGTATAATGTAAGGAAAGGTGACTTTTACCATGTAGTGATGTCAACTTTTCTACCATCAGTGCATACTGTGTATTTCCTACCTGAAAGGCTTTATATGTGACAGGAGAGGATTGCCTGATTTATGTCACGTTCATTTTACTGGAGCATCTATAAACAGACATGATTGTGGGACTTTTTGTCTAGTTTCTTAGTTTATTGTCCATTAAATTTACTGTATTGTTGAACATCCTGATTGAATCCCAACGCTACAGCTAGTTGACCTCACCTTGTGCATTTCATCCAATGTTTAGAGAGCACAATAAAAAAGACACTTGTGACACTGATAGCGTGTTACAAGTGTAAAATGTAACCTTGTCTCGTGACAAAATGTTTAATAGCTATGGTGCAGGAAACATAGCTTTAGAGTAAAGGTCGTAATATTGTGACATTTCCTGTTATGTTTTCAGTTTTTTATTTTATCACTGCAGACGGAAAACAACATATGGCTGTGTTAGGAGGCTGGAGGGGCAGTGGTGGTAAAAGTCAGTGGACTCTGACTCAGGAAATGGGCTCTGCGACTGTCTGGTAATATATTTGAAGACTTATAGAGTTTACAAGAATGAGGGATAAAAATGAATCGATGACTTTCAGAGCTAAAGAAAGAAAAATGTGGTACTGAGGTAAATTTATCCAAAATGTAAAAGTTGATGTTTTCTATCTTTATCTTTTGTTTTCTTTTCCTT
>JBBDHI010000007.1:24552072-24563291 GCA_037177115.1 Craterocephalus stercusmuscarum
AGGTACAAGACAATTCAAAGTGCTTTACATAAAACATTAAAAGCATAAATGCAAAAAGAATTACAATAAAATCATTTCAACACAAAATCATTAAAAAGATTAAAAGCATAAAAAAAGAATTACAGTAAAATCATTTAAACACAAAATCATTCAAAAGATTAAGAGCAAGATAAGTTAAAAGATACCGTGCAGATTTGAGTCATAGATACATGAGAAAAGGAACGTTTTTAACCTGGACTTAAATGTTTCTACATTTGGTGAAAGTTTAATCTCTGCTGGCAGTTTGTTCCACTTGTTTGCAGCATAACAGCTAAAAGCTGCTAGACACGCAACAGCCAGTAACTGGATGCCCCTGTGTGTAGGTGTATAGGACAAAAATGTGGTGAAATGCTCTGTTTGAACAAGAATCAACTGCATTTAACGCTGTATCAGGCACAATAAGATACATGGAAATTTATGACTTTAAATTTATTTCTAAGATAACAAAAGTCCTACAGGAGTAAAATGTCAGCATTAAACGTTTCCTCTCATTTTCTTTTCATCTTTGTCTGATCTTTGATGACTGATGACATCATGACATTGCATGTGGAGGAACTTTGTCCAATGAGGTGTCCAAGTCTTTTCCAAATAAACGTTTAAATTAATCTTCTTTTTTGTAAACATAGATTTTAATGTATGCCTTTTCGAAAATGTAAGTATTTTTAATACAATACTGTTTTAATATTTTATTTCTGTCTGAAAGTCTAACAGGCACAGGGGTTCCAAACTACTCTCAGCTAAAAATCCTGTATGCATGGCATTTACTCTGTGTAATTTTATGAAGCAATGTTTTATTCATTTGTCCCTGTTAGATACATAAAGACAAAGGCCACGTTTACATGGGACTTTTAATTCAGAATTAAAGTTAATTCTGCTTTAAACAGATGAAAAATGTAAACACTTAATTTGTGATGCAAATGTTAATTCCAAATAAAGCTGGTTTATTCCATTTTTAATTCCAAATTAGATAATTCCTCTCTAGTCTTCTATCATGTAAACCTTAATTCTGTTTTAAGTTAATTCCGGTCGTTCTGCACATGCTCGTTCCCAAGTCCTTTCACCATGACGACCATACACAGTGCAGTCTGGTCATGTGAAAATGACGTAGCATGTTAGCAACAAGCTGCAGCTTCTATAACTTGAATCCAAATAAAATGTAATTGGTTCTAATTATGACGTTTTCTCACGTTGTGGAAAAGAATCAAAGTAGTTTTTAACTTCCAGTAGACATACGTACGTATGGTACGTCACTTCCACCATCCAATCAATCAGAGCCCTTTCCCAACCCCTGGATTTAAAGCGGAATTAAGAAAACATGTTTTCCATGTAAACCTTAATTCGAAATTAATATTTCCACGTAAGCCCGAAGAAGAATATTTTAATTCTGAATAAATAAATTTGGAATTATTAATTCTAAATTAAAAAAACATCATGTAAAATGTTGAGTTTTTCCAATTAAAATAGATTTTATTGGATTTTATTATTTTATCGACAAAGCATGATGTTTTCCAATCTTAACTAAGATCTTCTATAGTACTGTATATCTGTACTCAAATACACATAGCAGGTGTTGATTATGATCATCTTGGTAGGTTTCGTGCAGGACTTCAGTTGTTTCAGTTGCTTTAATAAAATCATGTTTTTACTCATTTACTACCCTTGTACGGTTCAGTAAGAAAAAAAAATGGTCAAGGTTGTTTTTTTTTTTTTTTATGCCCTTGCTTAAAAGTCGGATGTCCATCCACCTCCTTCCCTCCAACCTCCTTGCACAATCTGTTTTTGTTGATAAGCCAGCACTAGTTTCCTGGTGCAACTGGTCTGTCACACATCACAGCAGAAGGATAACTGGTAATGCACAGCTGGTCCCTGTGCACTGAAAACTGCCACAAAGGGCTTTTGCCTGAGCATCAGTGATGAATTAGAAATGAGATTGTGTTGTATCCTTATTCATAGAAACTGTACGATGGAAGCCAACAAAAAACAGAGAGGGAGATAACAGAAGCATGCAGGCAAACTCTAAAAGCTCGTTTTTATGTTGCAAAAGAATATCTTCAAAACATCTGGCCAAGTCAAAAACATGATTAAGAAAATCTGGATAAGAGAAAACATAATGAATATAAACACAGAAGCTTTAAGTCAACATGCAAGCCATCTGTAAAGCTTAAAAGTACAAGTTATACAGGTAGATTTAGCCATGCAATACAGCATCCACTGGAGACGAGTTTTAGAAGAAATGATGGAATGAGAAGTGTTTGAGGAAGGTTTGAAAAGCCTTATGATCCAACGCATTCCACATCATCTGTCAGACATGGCTGTGCCAGAGTCAAGACATAAACATGTGTAGCTGCCAGTGGAACTGGGTCACTGGTGTTTATTGACGATGTGACTGGCAGGATGGAATCTAAAATGTATAAAAATACTTAACATTCAGATTCAATCACATGCTGGAACACATAGAGAAGGTACTCCTCACGAATTTATAATTAGAAGGAAGAAATGTTGTTTATTCCTCAATGTGCGCGTCAATCACCTCATATAAACCCGGCTGAGCATGATCCTTAATGAAGATAAAACTGAAAGCAGACAGAATGGCAAACAAGCAGAAAGAGAAGGGCACTGCAGTGAAGACTTTCAAATCATTTGAAAGGGGGTAAATCCAGTACATGATGAGGCCCATGGGTTCCAGACTTCAGGGAGTGAAAATTTCCAAAGATTTATTAGGACTGAAAAAAGTTTGTCTAAGTTCTTTTCAAATCTACTGCAGCAGCCTGCAGAGGCAGAATGATTACATTTATATTTGCGTTAAAAAGTGCTATCTAATTATTATCAGGTGACAAGATGGTGGAACTATTTCAAATATCAGGATATACTAACATCTTTTCCAGGAGTTCCTCTATCTTTCATTCTGAGTCAATAAGATCCTTGCTGCATTGAAGACAAATCAATGTGTGTGAGGCATAATGGTATTGTGAATTAGACAAACGGATCTCCAGCACCAGAAGAGGCCTCCTGATGAGTGAGGACGGTAGCTGTGTGTGAAATTGCACATCATCGAACCGTCAGGGGAGAACGACGAAAAGCAACGAGTCAAGGTGAAATCAAGCTTTTCCAACAACATCATGTGTGACAAAAACACGCCTGCTTTTTTTCTCCCTTTGCCTAAAATGTTCACACATCAAACATAAAAAAGCAAAGAGATTTTTTCTTTTTTTTTTTTTTTAAGATGCGCTTTCTCTACAGTCATGTCAATATAAGGCCAAGTGAGTGCTCAATATTCTCCACCAGCCTCTGAAATGATGAGAGTAGGATGATGTAAGAGTTACAACTGCTGCAGTGTATCAGTGAGAGAGCTGCAGACACGAGGTATGAAACGAGAGGAAAGGGGAAAGATGGGGGGAAGACAAATTGACTGACAGATTGAGAGACAATGACAGAAACTGTGACTGGAAAAGAAATATTTACATGACTGTTGCACTATAATTTGCTTCATATCTGGTCATTTCTTTACACACGATGTTTATACATCCTTTTTCAAGTCATGATATTCAGGAAGAAAATAACCAACCATTACACACCTTTGGTTTAATTCAAGTCCTTCAATCAGACATATGGTGTATTCGGGCTTAGGAGACGTTCGCTACCCACACAGATTGTGCTGAGTATCAGATCACAATCCACAGTCAATGGTTTTAGGCTGTACGGTGTAGCGCTGCGTTGTCGAGGGAAAACTCCTCCACACGGGCGAACGTGTTCAGCCTCGCACCAGCAAGACAATGTGTGTTGTGTCAGATCGACTGAGCTGAACATTTGATAAAGTGCTGCTCTTGAGCAAAACTCATTAACAGTGCAGGATGTTGCTGTGTAGGAGGACACATGGTGCGTATTGTAAATGGTAGGCTTTGCAGAGGACAGTTAAAGGATGCTGGGAACTCAATTGCTGTATTCTTTTTTTTTCTTCCTGTTTGGTGTTTTCATTTCATTTTGTCCAAATGTATCAATTAGGACGTAAGTTACGGTTGGAATTGTTTGACCAGTAAATTCTGTGAGGACGGAACCACTTTCATTAAAAATAGAAGATAGGAACAACACCTTCTATGCCTGTGGGGATCATCACCTTTTACATTTTGAGCTTGCCTCCTCAGTTGTGCAGTTGCTCAGCAGTTGTTGTAGGTATTTCCGCATCAACGTCCCAGGGGCTGTTCTTCAAAGTAAAAAAGTAAGAATGAATTTCAATGAAACCAAACTCCAGACAGAGTAAAGTCTGTGGAGAGAGGGACAAAAAACAGAATGAAACAAAATGTTATGATAAATGTTGAATGTTTGCTGTGTAGCTTCATGGCTTCCGCAGGTCAGTGTTACCCCTTCAGGGACCCATAAAGAGATTTGTCAAGTCCTCATGTCTCAATGTCAAGTGGGCATTTAAACACATCTACCGTGCTCCCTGACCTGCCGTACTTGTCTTGCTAGCCTAACGCGATAAATCTGAAATTGTCAGAATGAGTCAAGTAAGTTTGAAAGACTTTGCAGTAAACATTTATACTCACAACTATCCCACTTACCAGAGGAAAAAAATTGGCATCTATGAAAATTCACCGACCCTTCTCTCATCTCTGCAGGCTCAGCAGACCGATTACGATCCCAATCAAGATTAGAAAAAGTAGAGATTAATTAAAGGGGATATTCAGGGTTTTTTATGGCTTTGTAAGGTTGCTGCAGTTTGTGTTAATAAAACAGTTAATAAAATCAGAGATATGCTGTGGTGCCATGCTTAAAGTTAGTGTGGGATAAAAAAACAAAAACTGTGACAACTTAGATAAAAATGAAAGATTACAAAGCCGAAAGAAGCAGTACTAAAAAGAAAATATTTTATAACTTCATTCAAAATTATGACGTTTTTTATTTTTTCGTTGTTATAACTGCAGGCAAATAAACTGCCAAATACTCTGAGCCAGTGAGCGAAGCAGGTCAGACATTTATGCCATCAAAGCTTAACACTGGGAGAGGCTTTTGGGAGCAGTTTTACCTTTGGGTACTGTACTTCCATAACAGCATGAGCCTCCTCTGCAGAACAAGCTCAGTATCAGCAATAAAGCTTTTTATGCTTTCTTCTCTTTTAAGTAACCCTTAGATATGGTTGGAACAAAAGAATCATTGCCTCTCTTATTAATGAGAATGTTTTGTTTGTCTGTGTGTTTCATTATAATCACAAGGCACAACAAAGCAAACTAGACCACACAAATATCCCACTGTGATATTGATGTGACCTTCTCTAATATTTTACTGCTGTACAGCTCATACTTGTTGTTAAACCTCTTGTTTCTTAAGAAGGCGGAACATGCACCGTGGCATGCAAATGCTCGGAAAAGAAGATGACCTGATTTCTAAAGGATATTCATTTAAAGATGACACCTTTTTTTATTCTGAACAAGATTACATTTTTACATTTTCACTTATAGATATAGAGGAAAAAGAATAGAAGAAACACTGAATGGTCAGGTCTAACACTCCCTTTGGCTATTATCACAACTTGAATGGGTTTCTTTGTCCATTCCTCAACTTTCCAACTTTCTTCCACTGCTATTTTGCCTTCTATCCACTTCATTTTGGACTTTTAAATGTATAGACAGGAAAACTTCTATCCTGTTTTATCAAGACAAGACGACACTTACCTGCCTGCTGT
The DNA here is from genome assembly GCA_037177115.1 of Craterocephalus stercusmuscarum. NCBI lineage: Eukaryota > Metazoa > Chordata > Actinopteri > Atheriniformes > Atherinidae > Craterocephalus > Craterocephalus stercusmuscarum. Next base: position 24,557,792 of record JBBDHI010000007.1, read on the forward strand.
CCACACCTTTCACCAACTTAAAATATAAGAGGCAACATGAAACATGAAATATGAGAAAGAAGACCTGAAATGGTTGAGCAGCCAGGATCACAAATACAGGACAATATTGCTTTCCCTGCTCCCCATCTCCAATCCTAGATGATTAACCCTGTAGAAAAACTTTTTTTGGTTCTTCCATGTGATGTGTCACATAACCATGTGATATGTCAAAGTATTTCAGTATATTGTTGTATTATTATTGTATCCAGGGTTTTGAGCCAAACTTGTACTATAAAATGATGCAGAAGTTCTCAGAAACAGCAAATTTGACACACATAGCATTAAAGGTTTGAGGAGTTTTGCTAAAAGAGGACGTTTCACAGTGGTAAATATGGACTGGTCCCAGTTTTCCTGAGACATTGCATTTTTCATGGAAAAGTTAAACTTTTAAAAAAGCATCTTTGCTGTATTGAGAATAAAACATTATTTCATGAGACATGTAAGTCACTGGAATCTGGTTCTCTTTTTATGTTTCCCATCAGACCATCATTTTGCTGGAAGTGGAGCTGGAAATAAGGTTTTCACCGTTTGGTTCATCTGTGTCTATGATCATCTGAGAGATTAAATCGTTTTCTTTGCTTTGTTTGTTTAAAAATATTGAAAACAAATTACCTGTTACCCGTATACCTGTTCTAATAACAAATGTTTTGCATGACAGGGATTTTAATTTATGTTAACTGTAGAGCAGGTATATAATGCTAAAGGGGCCAAATACAAGTTAGGTTTGTTCAGCCTACTGTACTCTATTAAAAAGCTCATTTATGGCATGTCTGTCACTTTCATTAGCAGTCGAGTAAAGCTGCATTTAAACCATTGGTACCCTAAAATTGAACAATCCAAATGCTAAATGATTATTTCTGTCCTGAGTATGTTGCGTTCATACTGACATCCATTCCACACACTTTTTCTATATTTATTGTGGCATAAAACATAACTGCTTTTAGAGAGGTTCAAGTTCTATTTCTCTAAGTCACATCGTTCTCATCTCTTCTGCTGCTGCCTTGGCTATTTGCAGTAGAAATGGCAGTGCCCTGCTCGATCAAGCAGTCTGAAAAAACAAGGCTGTCCTATCAGCTGTGTCAACTCAGAAGTTTCATGTTTTACAAATTGAATTGATTGAACTCATTCTCATTACAATCTCTGTCTCCCTGTTTCAGAGCCACCAGAATAATTAGCTCAATGTGAATGGTAGTGATATTTAAAATTTCCAGTTTTTTTTTCTTATTGTGGATATTTGACCTGATGATAATACAGAAAGGTGAAAATAAAATACTGGAAATGGACCATTTTCTATTTATTAAATCAGTGCTCAGTCCCATAGATCTGCAGTCCTGCAGGATTTAGATGTTTGCCTTCTCATCACACACCTGACTCAAATTAAATTGATCCTGCAGCCTATGAAGTTCAACACAAGGACTCATTCATTTGAGTCAGATGTGTTGGAGCTGGGAAACAGCAAAAACCTGCAGGATTGTGGAGCTGGACACCTCTGATTTAAATAATTATTGCTTTAGGGTCCAACCTGAAAGGTCCAAAACTGTCTTAAAAGTGCCACCTCCTTACCAGGGCTGTTTTACGACCTAAACTTTTTCCCCTGAAACTATTTATATCCCCTGATTCCAGCAGTCGTTTGTGAAGGGGCAAACAAAAAGATCCTCTATAATGTAAAATGTTTACATTCATGTTCATGCAGTGGAAATGTACTTACTGTACTGCACTGTCACATACTGAATTTTATTAATATTTCTAATGCAGCAGCCGTCAGAATTTCAGTAGTATATTTGGCTTGCTGAAAGTCTTTTTGTTGAATACACCAGGGTTTTCTCACTCACAGCTCTTCCAAAAGTCTCTCTTTGCAGCTCAAGCTGGATTAAATGGATTTTAAAATCATCACGATGACAGAAAAAATAATAACTTCCAAGTCACAGGAGAGGAGTAATGGGTTATCGTTGCACGTCACGTGGGGTGCCATTTGCCTTTCATTTTATGGTACTGAATGACATGAAAACTGTATGGGGTAAGGGTAAATGGTATGTGAATTAAATGACATCCAAACTGTCCCTTCTAATAGAAAACAAAAATGCTTTGTTTTCACATACAATGTGACTTTGATACCATTGCTAGATTATTTTATGAGACCTAATTGATGAGAAAGGATGCAATGAGGCAGAAGTTGGCATAATGAAAAGAGACTCTGATGTTTTCAGCTTTTCAGTTTTTGCATGTCAGCTCCATTCTAATAAGTGTGATCACTTTGAAAGCTCTATAAGAAAATGTCTTCAAAACTGACAAACATAAATTGGCACACCTGGGCTCAGAGAAACAAGTGGATGGAAAGCACTCTAACCCAACCTTCTCAGTGGGCTACCCAAGCCATTTCTCTTCCAAAAACAAAAACAAGAGTTAATTGTGTAAACCATTTAAACTTATATCTTAAAAATAAAGTAATAAAAGACAACAGAAGCAAATGAACTCAGGCATCTAGTCTGGGGCTCCCAGTGAGAAGCTTTGCTACTCTACCATCATCTGCTGCTGTACCCGGAAGCTGACCAAACCACCAAATTGAAGTCATTCATGAATATTTGTACAGGCATTTTGCTCCTAATAAATTATAATATGTGAATCTTCACTTAAACTTTAAACTATCTGCTCTACTGTTTAGTAGAGCAAATGCCAAACTCAGCCATCTCTACCACATGATATGGCAATGCAATCTCTATAGTAACATTAGTGTTTCAAGCCCATTACCATTTTACTATTGCTGCCACATCCTGGTTTAAAAACCCTACAGTGAGACACAAGAAGACGCTGGTGAAATTCATGCATCAGGTCGACGAGATCATTGGACAAAAAGAATTGTTACTACATGAGTTACATCATCAAACAGTCACCCAAAAAGCAATCCAGCATTATAAAGACCCCACCATCCTCTATTTCATCAGGGGGCTGACAGCAGGGTACAGGGTGTTTAGCTCATTTGCATTGTTGACTTTATTTGTCCTCAAACTGTTCTGATAAAAATGGAATAACAGTTAATTCATTATTTTGTTACTTGATGATGTTACCATTTTAAGTTGTTTACCAGTAAAAAAGGCTTCAATTTAAAATGTTCAAGTCTGCCATTCAGTATGAAAATAAACATGTTTTATCTGTTTTCTGTTATGATCATAATCATGGCCAATAGTTAAAGGTAAAATCATTAAATTATTTTAAAATGTCAAATATATCCGTATCAATATATTGTATAAGTATCAAGGATACTTGACCTGGATTTACCAAACTTTACCAAAAGTTGCAGCATCGCCCAACTATGCTGCACTTGCCACGAACAAGGGCTAAAAAATATGCTTCTTTCCATCAGTCGTGCCCATTTTAAATAAAGAATTCTTGAAATACATTTCACAGGATATACCGCAGGCCACAGACATGCCTGACCTTTAGCAATTATAGATTTTATTCATATGTAGATGCCATTTTAAAAACATTTTTCTATTTTATTAGTGTCTGACTGCTTTAGTAAACTCAATGGTTGTGTTGCTTCACTATTTTTCATTGATATTCTCTGTTTTCATCGATCTTCTCATGTTGTTTTATGTTGTTGTGTTCCCGGAGTCAAAGACAAATTGCCATTTTGAGGACAAAATGGAGAAAAAATATTAACTGTTATCTCAAACACAAAACATTCTTAATGTTTGATTTGTACTATCATTCTTCAAAGGAGAAGATAATATACAAAGAAAATGTTTTCTCTTCTTCTTTGTGCAAAATTTAAAGGGTTAAAAACTGATTAAAATTAAGTGATTTCTTTTCAAACTATTTCCTGAATCACACCATTTTACACCGATGCTGAATAGCAGAGGGTTTTATGTTATATCCAAGAGGTTTTAGGTTAACTTTACTCTGTCATCACAAACACTGGGCGTTATTCAACACCGTGATTTGAGAACCGAGGGGAAGATTGGCATTCAGTCCACCACTGAATAGGTGACACTAATCCACAGACTGATACTGTTTGCTTCTTTTGTGCTGCCAGGCTGAAAATGTGTCTGAAGATTTGATCTGGAATTTGTAGCGTCTGCTGCAGCATCCATATTTGAGTTTACTTTTATAACTACAGCTTGGTTCTATCAGAAATCATCTGAGCCAGCTAAACATGAATGCATTCAAACAAAATCAAACATTTTACGTCAGGCAGAGAAAAGCAGACTACAGCTCTACGCAAATGATAATATGCTTGTTTTAATCAAAAAGTAAAAAAAAAAAACTGCTCTTTTTCCTGAGCAATGCCTTATGCTTAATGTATGAACCTCAGTAATCCCGCTTTAACCCTGAATCAGGTTAATCTTATGGGCAGACACCCGACACAATAAACTTTCTCTAACCCATCCCCCTGGAAAAAAACAATAAGGCAGAAGATCCACGCATCTGCACGCATATAAACAAAGGTCCTCTAAAGGTCAGATGCTTAAATCGGAAACAGAACTAGCTGTAATCCGACATCTCCAGATTCTACAGCAATGTTCCGTGGAAAAACAAATATCGGAGATGGACGGAAAGCCATTTCCTCGGGAGATGCTTCTCATGACTGCCACATGCAAGAGAGATTGTTTACATGCCAGCCATTAGGAATGTAAGAGCTACAGATAGCAAACAGAAGCAGAGGCAGAGGGAGGACTTGACAGCCTGTGTGAATAATCCTGGACATATTAAACTCTCGGGTGGCTGCTGGATTTTTATGTTAATATTGTACACAGGCACATGGCAGAGAAATGAGTTGTGGATGCTACTCTCGTTGAATGAGGTCATTTGGTAAACCAGCAGGAGTTAATACAACCTTAGATGGCACCAGCTCTATCTGCAGTCATACTTATTTCACACAGCACACATTTAATTATGGATGCTGCTCTGAATGGGAAGGTACACTGATTTCTTCCTGAATCCTTAGAGTGGATGTGTTTCATTATATTTTACAGCCGGTAACTAGAATGCCAACAGCAGTAGGTTTTGAGTCCATTTCTTTATCTATCTCACCCATTTTCATGGCAGTTTGCTGCTCAGAAAAACAATGTTTGTTAAGCATATTTCCCTCATTATATTCCTCTAACTGTCCACAAGGACTGCTGCCCACAGCCACAGAATACGCCCTGGTTCACTGAGTATTTCACTTCATCATAATCTTTGTCTCAACAAATCACATCATCGTTATTTCCCCTATGATATGTAGCAGTTAGTCATTGTGCTTCCAGTTCATTGCGCCATAAATGAACGACATCAACCTTGTTTTCTTTGCAATCAAAACTTGACTATTTTACATGAGAAAAGCAGCTTTGTTTCCATTTTGTTTTAATAATATGTTGCATCACACCAATATTAGAATTGGAAGCAACTTAAAGGTATCGTATCATGGTTTTAAATCCTTCCTTTTCACAAGTAAATCATTAATTTATGGTTTATATAAAGT
>JBBDHI010000007.1:24672117-24690004 GCA_037177115.1 Craterocephalus stercusmuscarum
GTCAGAAGTGTTTTATGTTCACTGAACTACCTTAATACTCCTACTTGTTTCATTCCTTTCACCAACAGTGCAAGCTCAAATCAAACTTTCATATCAAAGTATATTTAAGTCAACTTTATCATAAGTTGATGTCAAAGTCTGCAGAGATGACATGCAACAGAGGAAGAATCCTATTATCAGAATTATTATTAGCTTCACACTTTCATTGTTTCTCATATTATTTGCACTATTTAGACAGCATGTAGCCTACATTGTCAGAGGAGATTAACTCATGAATCAGTGTAATATGTAATTTGTACTGACATTTCTTTGTTGGTACTGGGTCTGGTGAGTCAAGATACAGTTTTGGTGTGAGGAGACTGTGCCTCCTGCAGGTGCGTAGGCTTGCATTGAGTTGGCTGAGGTGCTTTTGCACAGTACAAGGTCGAGAGAAGCTTGAGAGTGGAATAATTCAATTTTCTATTGTCTGAGAACAAATGCCTAGTTAAAACCGTTATTTTGTGCAAGATTAGGCGGTCAGCCTTGAGACACGACCAAGGAATATCTTCATCTGCTTATTATCTATTGTCTGCCAACCACTGAAACACAATATCCCCTAAATTGCATACCTTGTAAAATGCTGTATTATTGGAATATTTGCAGTAAATGTAGATATAAAACAAGTAGATAAGCAAGTAATCAGTCAGTGTTTTGTAATTATTTTAAGAAGTTTTTACTTGTTTCGTTCATTTTCATAGGAACAAAAAGTTAAACATCAGTTATCTTTAGGCAGGACTTCATAAGAAATTTTAAATAGTATTCACAAAAAAAGACTTGTCAATCTTCAGCCTTTAGTAGCTGCCCAACAGGAGGATGCTGAAATTCCTCCTCCTCCAAAACCTTCCAGCAGAGCACCTTTCTGATATGCTATCTCTTGGTCTAAGAGTACTGAATTTAAAAACTGGGCTGGCAAAAAGAAACAATATGAGTTCTTCTGACGGATCTCAATAATAAGGTGACACTCGCTTGGCTTTCAGTAATACTCTGAGTTAATCCTGCACATATGAGTTATCCCGCTTTTCCTTATCCCCGTTGCTCCTTCTACCACTCCTTCTACCACAGCTACGCTGCATCTTTAGTTCCTTTTTGTTGCATGTAGGTGTGATTGAAGGAGATTTAAAGGTCATGTACTGGCTGCAGAAACATGGGATACCAAGCATCATGTACAACAGAGGTTTTAATTCCCACGATAGTAGCTTGCAACAAGTGCATACTTATTAACTCAAATGGTCCTAATACATAGCTTTTGGTGTCTCTGCACACGACACCTTTAATCACAAGTACACTTATGAACAATACCCTAAAAATATTTCAGGAGTTATACAGTTGTTTCTATTGAAGTAAAATGAAGGGTCCGTGAGTATTCACAAGAGGTTTAGTTGATTATTTAAGTATTTATTACAGAACCACAGGGTTGCTCTCTATAACTAAGCGAGGCTCATTCTTAAATTACTTTCAAAATATTCTTGAATCCATTTGAGCTTTTTTTCCTCTTCTTTAAAAGACGAGTCATGATGATTAGTGTTGTAAAAAAAACATTTGGCTTTAGTCAAATCCTGGGAAGCATATATCTATATCAAGCTGCGGTATACACTACACATGCAAAGCAGTGTCAAAGCTGCATGCTTTATGACCCGATAATTTGTCACAACGTGACCTTCGATGTGTCAGCAAAAACAAGAGCATGACTCAGTTGAGAAGTGATAGGTTAGAAATGGCCGATGATTGAGCACAGCTTTCATCCCAGTGATTAAACACACAAACTCACATCCAGGGTTTGATGAACAATCTGGTATTTATTTAATAAATCTCTCAGAGTGATGGACAGGGCAAGTTACATGGGTGATGTAGAATAGGCCTGAAAAATGGGAACAGGCCATTAGGATAGTTTTGTATTTATGCATTTGTTTTGTGTTTTTTTCCACTTGCATCGGTGGTCTGCAGATGTTTTAAAGGAGAAGTTCGGTATTTTTCAACCTAGACCTATTTTGTAGCATGAAATATGATCATTTACTCACCCAGACAGTTTTGGTGCAATTTGAACTTCTAAAAGATATTTAGATCCACTTGCAATCAGCAAATATCCATAGAATGGGAGCATTCGGGGCAACTGCCGGTTGGCCTCTAAATAAAGCATTATCTCCCACAAAACTTCATTTTACCAATGTGTTGTTAGCAAATGTGAGTCCGATACCTCTGTGACCTGGAAAAAGCTTGTACTTCCGGTGTTGTTGTCATTCTGGGGGTTCTTTCAAGCCTCTTGCACATATCTGCGACGCCGATGACGTCAACACCATGCACCAAGGCAAAAGGACAAATTCACTCCACACTGTGAAACGGTCGGCATGTCAAGAACACAGGAAATACAAACTGCTTCAAGGTCACAGAGGGATCAGACTAGCATGTGCTAACAACACATTGGTAAAATGAAGGACCTTTGTGGCCGATAATGTCTTATTTAGAAGCCGACCGCGAATGCTCCCATTATATGGATATATGCTGATCGCGAGATCGTGGTTTAAATAACTTCTAAAGAAGCTCAAGTTGCACCACAACTTGAAGCAAATATTGATGGCATGTAAACGCAGTCAATGCCTTCACTGCTTAGAAGTCATCTTATTCTGTGTAATAAATTTTTTCAATTCAATTCAAATAAAATAAAATAATTAGTGCAGTGCATAAAGTTCCTGTGTACATATTTAAATTGAAAGCTCAGAACCTGAGTTGAGGAGCTGGACAGCCCTGGGGACAAACGTTTCCCTCCTCCTCTGTGTCCTGCAGCCAGGACAATGCAATCTGCGTCCTGAAGGGAGCCACTCAAACTCAGAACTGAGAATGTGCAAGGAGTCTCTTAAAATACTATGAACTTTCTTCAATGTCTGTTTATCACAGAGTGCAGAGAGAGTACGGAGAGGCTGCCCTATAATTTTAGAGCAGACCTTCACAATGTTTAACAGGCGGTATTCATAATGTATTATTATTACTACATTTTGTAACAGATGGACATTTTTTTCAGTTTTTCAATGGTAGCCCTCTTGGCCAAATAGTCCAAACCATCCAAGACCCCAGGGCAGGTTGTGACACAGACTTTGAAAAACACTCTTCTACACTGTGCCAGTTCACAGCACAGAGACAAAGGTCATATTTCTGAAGGCAAGAGCAACACTGATGGATCCATGCCACAGCCCTCATCCTAACAATTATGAATTAGTATCCAAGTGCTTTAAACCATCACTCACCACATTGTGATATCAGACTAGCAAATAAAACTTTAATTTTTGAGCCTTCTAGAAAAATGCAGTTCTTATGATAAATGATGAAAAATCTCCTGAGTCGATGTTAATCTTGCTGTCAACACTGTTCTGAGTAGATGACAGTTTCATGACAGACTTTTTTAAAAAATGATATGTTAAAAGTTTTTAAAGCAAACACAACTTCCAGAAAACACCCCCTTCACCTCAATGAATTAAGAACCTGAACAATATTCACAGTACCATCAAAATGAGCTTACATTGTTTAACTTGTTATTGTTAAACTTGTTAGCTGTCACGGAATAGCTAAATGTTTTTTTTTACATTATTAAGGAAATGCATTTGCAAAAAGTATTTTAACATGTGAGGGAGAAAAGAAGTATGATATGAAGATTTCTAACCAATTTATGAATTGTGACATTTAATTATGCTTTTAGAAAATGGGTTTGAAAATGCCTTTATAAATCATAGCATTTATTAATGAATACAACATGTAATTCCTCTTTAAAAATTCCATTTCAAATGTGCAATTACAAAATGCTTTGGAAGTTTGACTTATTTTTATGTTAATGCATTATTGAATTGGAAATTATATTTAGATTTATATATTTTCAGTTAATGATTGAGTAATGAGTAATGATTAAATAGTCAACAGGAAAATACTTTACTTATTGCTTTTTTTGCTGACTCTCCTGGTCCTCCACATTGGACATCTACAGTCCTGATGGCCAATGCTTTGGTTCACTGACATATCCGAAACAGGCTCTTTATGGATTATCATAAAATTGCCATAAAAAGACATTACTAGGTATTAATAATAATGACATGGTCATTTATACATGTATAACCAAGGGTAGTCTATTCATTTGAAGGCTTATTTTGTTTTTTATTCTTAAAGTGTAGATGACCAGCATGTAATGAACATAATATAATGCTTGATGTTTGAAGACTAATGAATCCCCGTGACCATGATGAGCAACACATATTCTAAACCTCACATTAATGTAAAGTAGTTTTTTTTCAGCCAACAGGCTGGTAATTGACTGCTGCGTTAACCTAAGTTCACTGGTTTACCGCTTATTTTGGTCATGGAAATTCTTCTATTTGTTTCTATGCAGCAGTTTTATCTAGCAGCATCATGATACAAGCTTAAAGCCACGCCACACAGATAAGGCTTCTGATGCCACAACTCCCCCATATTCATTCCTTTCTTTGAATTCAACATGTTACACTTGTCTTTCATTTGCATCGATCAGGTCTATTTTAGCTTGCACACCGCTGTCGCTGTTTGTTGGTATGACTAAGAGAAGAACGGTGGGGGTAGGTACTGTCTGACTGCCTGATGTAAAATGAATGTTTTTAGTCATGATAAAAGATCTTTAACATATTCATCTTTCATCAGGAACATAAGAGACTCACGCAGGAGGCTTCAACATGTGGTCGACAAAGGTCACAGCACTCTTAGTTTGGATAAATAGAGAATAGTGAGCTAAGCTATAGGCTTTCTACAAGGGGGGCAACAGAAGGGCATGTATGACATTTAAAACAACCCAAGCCAGAGAAATCTTAGTTATTCAATTCAATTCAATTCAATTTATTTATATAGCACATAACAAACAGCTTCCGCTGACCAAAGTGCTTTCCAATACATTAAAGAAAAAAAAGCTGATAAACATAAGTTGCTTTGCAGCATGGCTGGCCAGCGTATCAGCTGAGCCCATCAGAACTTGTGTCAGACTTGTAGAATAGATTGCTGCAGGGCATTACATTTGCACAAAAATGTATGTGCTCCTTCAGTTTCTTAAGTTTAGAAAATAGCAATTAATTGCTGGATTTAAAAAAGTGAGGCAGTGTCATAATCACTATAGAACTGTTCTCTGAATGCTTGTGGGATTGTTCTGAACAGTTCTAAGCTCAGTTCCCATCCAAATTCCTACCTGATTCTCAGACTGAGGGCACTCTTACTGATGTCTACTGTACTGTAAGTGTGACACTGACAACTAATATGTACTTAACACAATCCTTATTTATAATAGAAAAGCAGGTCATTAATGATATTAAAAAAATCTAAACATACCTTGTTTGTGAACTTTGGTGCAATAGTTGTATAGAACCAACTTGTTATATTCCAGTTGATGCAGCACACCGCCTGCTGCTCCGCAGCTTTCACAGGTTTTATGCTTCCCTGTCTTGACTACCAGCTGCCATGGCTCTAATTCATGTGACTCAGGCAGACTATCGCTTCTGTTTTTTGTGAACCGGTGAAGAGCTGACTTTTAACAGCCAATTTCAAACTTACAAAGGTTAAGCATTTGGTACTTGAAGATGGCTTTTAGATCGAGTTTTGCTTTAAATTGCACTTAGTTCTCAGAATTCATCAGTTCAAAGTGAAACCTTCCCAATGGTCAAAAGCACTAGGAAGGCTGTCCAATCATGCTGGGTAAAAAGCTAGATTAAATGTCTTTCTGATACTTTTCCCGACATGCATTTCTGTATCACTTCACTTTACCCAAGAGGACAGAAAAAAAGTTTTGTTTTTTTTCTTTGTCTGCAGTTGTAAGAATAAGGCATAGTGCTACCAGAAAAGGCAAAGTTTAAAGTCAAGTGGCTTTTGAGGAAAGTCAGGTTTCAAAAATCAGTGGGTTTCTCCCTGAAGGCCAAATTAAATGCCTACAGTGTTTTTAATGCCAAAGCAATGATGACGGTGTGTATGTAAATAAATCATTTCATGATCTTTAAGAATGGTTCTTTTCTGTTTCAGAACAATTCAGCATAGTATGGGACTTTACGGGGGCTTAAGTGATTTTCCTTTTTTTCCACTGTGGCTTTTCTTGATATGAATATGTCAGCTTTGCAGAGTTAAGCTCGATATAGCACTCAAGCTGAAGGTTAAGCTTTCAGCCTTCTTTTGTGGAGCTGGAAGAATGGACTTCTGGTTTAGATTCCTGGTCACTTGAGTGAGGATAAAAGTGGCTTAGAATCAGTGATCAGCTGAGGTCAGGTTGACTTTGGAGTCTTTATCTCAAGATGGCCCGAGCAGAGCTTAAAGTGAGTGATTTCAGTCTGCCTGCAGTCAAGGCATCACTCAAGGTAAATGATGAGATTTGGTACTTTTCACAAACCATGAGTGGAGCCATAAGCCCATTTAGAAGTGTGGCTCTTATATGTGAACATGTGAAGAAGACTGTTTTAAATGCTCAAGCTGAACGGTTGCTCTCTTTTTTTTATCAATCAAGCATGAAGAGGATTTCTGGGGAAAGAAGCAGGATAAAGGCTTGTTCCAGCCTTCTTCTACATACTTCCCAAGTTAAAAATCTTTTGAATCAAAGCACTTCTGCTGCTTTCGATACATGAATGCTTTTTTGTGCTATTTGCAAAATTAGCTTAGCAACAGTAATGACTGAGATGTCTGTCCACTTTATGGAAGCTTTTCATTTATCACCCTATAAGACTTCTATTGGGATGTTGAAGTTGGAACCAGATTCAGTGGAAGATTGTATCCCAGGGGGGTAATTTAATATGCAATCAGCAGAACAAGGCGTTAACTGCCGTTCTTATTGCACAATGCCAAAGTTCAAACATGAGACATTTTGTATTTGCTGTCATAAGATGTCTTTCCTCAGCATTCAGGGGTATCTGGGGTTCTGTCTGAGTCAACTGACAATGATGAATTTGTGACTCAAGAGGTCTTTTTACATGTCCAAGTCTGCCAACATTAACTCGTAGTGTATAAATATTACAGTGTGCACTTAAACATGTGACTCAGTCAATTTCAATTTGTAACATGAAGGAAGGAGGAAAAGATTTGAATGACACTCAAGCAGAGTTTATTGTTAGGACATGAATGGCAACAACTTCCGTCAAGGAAATGTCTGAGCTGGAGAGCATTTCAATGGGAACAGTTACTAAAGTGACATATGCTTTCTGCTTGAACCCATGACCCCGACAGTCAGTGGATTTGATAGCTCTTTTATGCTGTCTGGGACATTTTGCTGGCATGGTTTGGGTTCACATGTCCCCTTAGAGAGAACAGTCACTGCAAATCAATACAAAGCTGTTTTGAGGGGCTGCCTTTGTCCTACAATAAAACATTGCTATCTAGATGAGAGTGGACTCATAATGTGACAATGCTTCTGTGTATAGTGTACAAAGGTTCATTGATTGGTTTAATATGGCATTAATCACATGCTGAGGCCTTTGAGTCACCTGATCTCAGTGGAGATGAGCAGCTATGAGTTACTTTGGTGTGTCAGCTGTGACTCTCTAAATGAAGCAAAAGGTTTTGGAAGAATAATCTTTCCATCCTTCAGTTGTAATCAAGCCAATCTAAAAGCTTTGCTCTTCTGTACATAATGGCCTAAAACATTATAAGGGTACTCTACATTGGGTTTTCCATTAATTTCTCACTAGACTGTTGCTATGCAAAGGACCAAAAAACAGTTAAAAAAAACATATGTTGAATATACAGAAAAATGCATATCTAGACCACTACATATGCCTGAATGAATGAATGAATTTCAAGTACAGCTAATGGAGAATTTTTCTCTGTCTTAGTGGATCCCAATAGGTTTGGCAATCAGAAGTGAAAACAAAGACATGTCTTTCTGCAAATTACTGCACTTGAGGTTTACCAGCGACTTATAGAGAAAGAGGACTTCTTTTGGAGATAACATTGGCTGCTGGATTCAAAGATTCTTCATGCCCCATGTAACTAATGTATAACTGTCTATGCCCACCATAATGTGATCTGACAATGCAACACAGTGTTTTGCACTGGGGATAAAGATAAGTTGTTCACCAGAGTCAGTGCTCAGCTGACGAAATGAGTCTGAAGGCATGCAGCTTGATGTAACCTGACAACATAGTTTGTGCATATATGGACGGGAAAATATTAGATGAGGAAAGTAGTGCCCAGCAGCTATGTGAGCCTAGAGCTGTAACCTCCTCACGTGACAGCATGCAGCAGCAGTAGGGGATGGTGGAGTGGGTGGCGCCAGAGGGCTACAGAGACCTTATCAGAAGAACTGTTAGTGCAGCAATCATGTACAGCTAAGCGCAGAACATTCTGCACTGAATCAACCGCTCATGCAACAGAATTACAAGTGGCGCTTTGTAATTATTCTCACTCAAGCAAATTAACAACACAACATCAACAGCTGTAACATTAATCACTGGCACAAGGACACGCACAGACATTTAATATTTGTCTATGTGTTTGAGGTGTGGGGGTAATAGCATAACATAAAAACCTTGTCTCAAGGTCAAGAGGCAAATACATTCAGCAAAAACATTAACTACACATGATATTATGATTTCTGGGTGGGAAAGGACATTGTTATAGGGGTGTGTGTAAAACAAAGCTCAATCTGTCTGACAGCTCATGTTAAATGGAGTGCAGCACCGATGAGACATGCAAGCTGGTGCCTGCTTTTGTTGGAGACAAGCAATCACACATGAGTCATGGCATTGAATGTATATTTCAGAATCTGGGAACATTTTGGGGAAGATGACAACAAGGTGAAACATATTCTTGTTGTACTTATTTGATGACATCACGTTGTTGACCAACATTTTCTAGAAAATGACCTTCAAGAAGAATGAATATTGGACCATATTTCATCCTCTCTGCACTGATGGATTCATGTCTGATGCAGTGTAACATCAATGGATCACTAAACCTGGAACTATTCCTCAACACAAGCATAAACCGTTGAGTATAAAAATAGGATTCAATCACCACAAGCCATGCAAATCAGCTGAAGTGAGTTCACAGCAGGAAAAAAGAAGAAAATCTGTATTCCAATTTCACTTTCACCCCAGCTGATGTGGAGGCATTCACTGTCAACGCTGTAGCAGCCCTTATTCAAGCTTTTTACATTACATATACATGAACATTTTATGAATATACTTTCACATCCTTGCTGTCATGACGGCTCCTCCATTTTTATATCATTGAAGAAGTGCTGGCGAAGGCAGAGAGGTCAAACATGAATCAGAGAAGCTCTCTAATGTAAAAAAAAACATGTCAAAGCAACCGGCAAGAGAGGCAGTTAAAGATATGGGCAAATGCCAAGAGCGGTTCTTCCAGTGTGGCTGCTGGATGTTGGTGCTGCAATCCTTTTTGTACTCAAATATCAATCATATAATATTTGTAAATGTTGCTCTTATTTTCAGTATGGAATGGTAAAAAAAAAATAAAAATCCAGTTGTGTAATTAAGAGCCACAGGTGTTTATCCTCTGGAAAGAAAAATCCATTATTGCTTCCAGCTATGCAGCTGTGTGTGTGTGTTACTCCGGTCCTCACTGCTACTGATCCCTGCATTGTCACAATGAATAAGAATATGTTCTTAGTGAACTCAGCCAGTAAATTAACTTTAAAAGGAGGTTATTGTTCTCCCTTTGTTCAAGTTTGCTGTTGCACACAATAGATGCATATGCTCCTTTTAACATCTCAACACTTACTTCACTCTGCCACCATCCGCAACAAGAAAGTCACAGGGAAAAAAATGATTAAAAAAAGCCAGCGACTTCTTGTTTCGATGACAGCCCTAAGTGTTACAGCATCAAAAGGAACCTGCCTTTTTCTGTGAGAATGCTCGCTCTTCCCACCTGTGCTTTGTCATGGCGCACCATGACTGGAGACAGATGGCGCATACTAATCCAGCCTTATAGACACCTCTGCAGCCCACGGACCAGTCAGAAGTGGCAGCCTGCCTCCCTGCGTCGCTGAATGGCACCAGTATCGCTTGCCCCCGCTGTCGTCTGAGCTGCTCTGGCCTCCAGTGGTCTATACACGAGGGTGAGAGGTCTTACTGTGCATTTACTTTATGGCTGTGGGTTTATGTCCGCTTCGCAAAGGACTGGAAGGAGGCACATGAGGGGAATGCGTAATTCATTACCAGCGGGGCCTTGTGAGCACAGTACATCTTTGCGACACATATAGGATGTGTTTGAAATGGGGTTGCTGTTTTATGTAGCATTTCGAGGCATCGACGGAGGACACTGACATCAAAGCTCGGGCATAATTATGCTTTCAGGAAAAAAAAAGGCCACATCCATCAGGGTGAATGTGCTCCTCTCGAAAGCAACCCGGACAGCCGGTATTCTGTGTCTCTTAAAACTTTGCTGATAAATATTTACACCCTGTAAATATCTGAGGGCTCAACAACATGCACAGCCATTTATTTTAATCATATTGCACCTTTCATTATTTTTCTGAGGCTTTATAGTACAAAATCAATCTCTGCACAGTGTGCAAAGATGCATTTAATTTTCTCTTGCTATTAATCTCTAGCCCAATGAGATGATTAATTACACTATAATAAAGCCCTGTCACAGTTAGAAGTATGTCTTTATTCATGAAGGCCTTTTCATGAGGCAATGCTTTCATTTAAGTGTGTTCATGGGTGGGATTGTCTCATCTGCCAGGCAGGTCAAGATGGGTTCAGCAGTAAAGACAACAAACACGGTGCCTTATTCTGCGACAGGTGTCGAGCCAAGCTGTGAATGCAGCATAAATGGCCAGCGGGTTGTTTACAAACCCCGGCACAAATCTCAAGCAATCAGAGGTTTTCAGTGTTTGATGAGAGGAAAGACAAATTTGTCCCATGGCAGCCAAGATGAATGGCTTATTGAAATAAGAGTTAGAGGAGCCAGTAAAAGCATCTCGTCACCACTTTTATAGTAAATGTGCAGCATGATTACAGTCAGAGTTGTTGTTTTAGCATTTAGCTGCTAATTGGATTGTTTTTGAATGCATTTGGAGCACAAATGAAATGCTGAGGTGAGTGCACTGCGCCTCTTTGGAAAGGCCTCGTGTGTCAAAGGACATTTTGCTCAAGGAGAAATAAATAACTTAATATTGTCCTTCCTTGTTAATTAGCGTTTATGCTATGTGTTCATCCCTGCGCTCTGCAATTAAGTTGTCTTTTCAAATGAGTAGATCTATCCTGGGAGGGATAAGTGTATTAATAATTAGGGATGGGAATGGAGGGGGGGGGGCGGGGGAGGGTTATATAGTATAGCTGTTCATTTAACCTTAAGATGGTTTTCAAAGGAATCTCATTCAGCCATGCAAGAGAAATGACTTGAGTTAATGCAGGGCTATGCGGCCTGAATACATACAAGACTCAAAATATATTTGGCTTGTGGCTTCCCTTCTACTAATGAACCTCTGTCCATTAGTACACCAGCAGGTGATAAATGGCTGCTGTGTTTGTATGTCCGGCACTCCTCCAATCAGTCTCTTTTCTCTCTTTTCCTTTATCTCCCCTCCTTTGCCCCCGTCCACTCCCGTTTTCTTCCTTTTATTGAGAATATTTTCCTGCTTTTCCCTCTGCACTATCAAACAAACACTCGTTTTGCAGACCCTTTGAAAAAAGAAGAAAAATATGGGTGGAGGGGTGGTGGGGGAGGTGAAAAAAAAATGAAATGCAAGAGTAAAGTTTTAATAAGGGAGAGAGGTAATTTGAAAAGTCTTTGGAGGTGTTTGGAAATTTATCAATAACAACCAGCTGGGATTTCATGCATGGGAGCGTTTGGTGTAATTGCCTGCACATCCCTGATAGAGGTTCCTCTTCAATAACAAAAATATGCTACTAAATACAGGAAGGACTGACGCCACTTATCCACTCTTCCTTTTTAGCTTCAACTTAAACAGTTCACATGATTAGATGGGTTGTTGTCGTCTTTGACCATTATCAAAATGGCTTTTCTCTTCATTTCATCTAGTTTCTCTTTGTGCCGACTTTTGCCGCTTGCAGTGTTGTTCAGGCAAAAAAGAACTGAGATCCCTAATTTCCTAAGATTGCTGTACTTCAAAGACATTAATTTGCATTCAGCTGCACAAATTTAAAGCCACTTTTTGAAACATTAACATTCCCCCGTGTAACTCATTCCCTCCTAACGTCTGAGCCAGCTACAGAGGAACACATTTTATTTGTAAAAGTATCACAGGTTATTGGTTATTGCATCCGTTAACAAAGGAAAATGTGCTTAGTGTGAATTATAACCTATCCTATTTAAGGATCTGTACTATCCACAGTGTGTCGCAGAGGGGATTCTGTTTGTTGTGAATATTTTACGGAAGCTGATAGAGCTTGAATAAAATATCACCTAGATTTGTTTGAATTTGATGAACATGGCTGAACAACAAAAAGCACCAATCATTACCTGAACAATGGAGGGAAAGGGCTAAAAGTTATTAATAATAACTGAATTTAGTTTTCCTTTTGACTAGCAGTTTGCTTTTCATTGATATTTGAGCCACAGATGAGCCCGATCAATGAAATAACTCAGAACAACACAAAAAAAATCTCAAATTTTAGGCTCAATAAAAGCTGGCCTACAGAGGTAACACAAACGTTTACTTTCATATGCTTCAGTTTGAAGCCCTGTAAAGATAAAATAGTAACCACCAGCATCTGAAATTTCCTTGCCCATCCATGCCGACGTAAAAGGAAAACGTGTCTAAATTTCCCACCATAGAGCTGTGTTTGAATTCTTTCACTCGAACTACTCATGAGTGATGAGGTCATGGTCAATGGCAGCGTAATCATCCAAAGTGGAGATTGGATGCCTGTTTGTCTGACTGTCAAGAGAGAGTCATGCAGGGGGAAGCGAGAGCTCTCTACTGTGCAGAGAACAAGCTTTTGGCCTCATAGTGTATTACAGAGGGAATAACCACACTGCTAGCCTTGCTATCAAAATTGTTTGGGAGGGAATTGCTGCAGGAGGTTAGTGTGTAGCTCTCAGTACCGGTTCTATATTTCGTTCCCTGCCTAAGGTGCTTCACTGATCTCAAGCCAAAAGCTGTGTGAAAAATTCTGCCAACTCACAGAGGATGATAGCTACAGGAGGGGAAATTCAACAATCCGCCCGAGCAGTGGTGAAAGGGGAAGTGAAGAAGGGGAGAGAGTGTGGCTGGGGAAAATGAAAAATGAACTGGAAAACGAGGACAGAACTCTGGTCCCTTATCTTCTCTTGTGGTGATGTTCTCTGTGATAAGTGCCGTGTAAGTATGTTGTCAGGCCCACTGAAACACATTACTGACAGCACCGCAAGTTCTGGGGAGTTCTTGTGGTGTCCCTCCTTAGCTAACCTTTTGATCCTGAGCACTTTTGGTTGCTTGTTCATCGAGCTAGAAATTCCTCGACGAAGGTTTATGAATGCTGTAATGGTAGAGTCCTTGTGGTTAGAGAGACTTGGGTCTTGAAACTAAAAGGTCATCCAGTACAGTCGGTCCGTGCTCACACCATTATATATCCATCAGTAGCTGTGTGCTGCCTGTGCCTGCATGCAAACTTATTATGACTATATTTAAAATGTCAGCTGCTAAAATTGTAAATATAAATGTTTGTTAACTAATTAGATTAGATTAGATTTTCTATTTCCAAAATTTGAAAACGACATAGTTGCAGGATTCATGCGGCTTTTTTACTTTTTTTTCTCTGGATTTTGCTGTTGCCTTGGTTTTCTGTGGGGTGGCATCTTTTATAACTGACATTGGTTTGCAGCAAAAAAACAGCACCAGAAAAACTTCCTGTAGAAGACCAGTGAGACTTCAGCATTCAGGGTCAGAAATATATAGTACACCGTCAAATTATTTGAAGGTAAATGTAATCTTTCACAGCCCAAGATGTGAGCACAATGTGTTGCACATCTCAAAGAGCTGTTTTGTCTGAAGTCAGTAGAGACTGAAAATCATTTACTTCCATGCGATGCCCTGCTCAGAAGGCTTGTCTGTGCTATTTGTCTACATGGCAAACTGCCATTAGTCTAGAAGCCATCAGCGTTTCTCCGTCAGACAAGTGTTGATTTCTTGTTACTGTTGCCTGTTTTCTAAAGTGGAGTGGAGCTTAGCAAAGCAAAAGTCAATACAGATTATGGTTTTAGCTGTGCTAAAGATGCCTCGATGACACGTGTAACATTGTTCTCTACAAAGTTCTTGAAAGATGGTACTGTGACGATGTGGTCTTTTTCTTTTCACATCTGTGTTATCGAAGATAGTCTAGGAGAAGATGAAAAGAAAATTAGCCCATAATTTGCAGTGAAATGTGCCCTGAAACTGCAGTGAAATGCGAAGGAAATGAAAACTTAGCTGCATTTTCCACATTTTCCTTTCATCAAGATGCATTACTGTGGCAGTGTTTCAACATGAGAGGTCGAGTATATTAGGTCTAGTTCTGATGAGCCCACCGCAAGATTTCTCTGTTGCCAGGCAACTAACAACAGAAATGTATGCAACCTTATATTCTCCGTTTGCTTTTTTTTTTTTTTTATTATGTTGTATGAACCTGTGGGAACTTCACCGCTCTGCTCATCAATGTGAAGAAAAGCATGCAATAAAACATACCGATCATCCAATGGTACCTTTATTTTCTGAATACAAGTGGTCGTGTCACATAAAAATGTCTTCTTTTAGTGAAATGTACGCTGTTAAAAACCCAAAAAGACACAGGGGCATTTGAGTTTTAGTTTAAGTTTTGTGATGGTAAATCTTCATGAGTTTCTCTAAGGGCAGGGATGATGATGTCTGAGTCAGTCATGTTTTCAGAAAAAAACAAATGTAGCCCTACAGGATTTATGTCCAAAGACTTATAAACATAGAAGGGAAATGAGCATTGACCATGTCGGCTACTTGCATGCAAATCGCCCCCAAAACTCTGATATCCAATCAGAAAGATGATTTTTCTACAGTATATAAGACTTTTCTCAAGTTGAGTGAGGGTGTCTTATTTATTTTATTTTTCTTGACATGAGAGACTGAGTGCAGGTTTGAATAGGTTCAATCCCTAGAACCCTCTGTTGCTAAGCAACTGACAACAGCTATATCTGTTAAAAATGGCTTATTTATTTATTTTGATAAAAAAAAAAAGCGCCACTCACCCCCATATAGGATGCTGCTCTTCAACTTCCAGAAATGGTCGAAGATTTTATTGACTTCAGTATGAGGTTTTTTTGAACACAGAACACTGTCTGTCTATCCAGTGGCCACAGCAGCTTATTCCAGTGTAAGGTGCAAAATGCACTCATTTCACTAATATCAATAACATTTACTTTATCTATCCCAACTGAGAAATAAGCCTCTGCACTTATGTCTGGATTTAGATGGCTGCCATAGTTCAGCAGCAGGGGAGCAGTGTGGGGGGTGGACTTTGAGTTCTGCAGCTCAAGTCCACCTCAGTAATGTGAGACAGTGTCGGTTCTGAAGTTTGTGCTATACAGACATATTTTCTAAATTTATACAGATGAAGCCAAAGCCAGCCAGAGAGAAATGAAAATGTGCAATCTCCATTTAATATACTTATTATAATGTATGATATATCCTTTTTAATTCAAGGAGCACTGAAAAATGTGCATGCAGCTTTTTATAATCTTCTCTCCAATGCAAAAGTTTATGCTTTGCTAACCTTGATCAACTCCCCTTTAAAGAGGAAGTGGCTCCAACAATGTATTGATCAACAGAAGGCAGAGACTTGTGTCCCTGACTCTTCTTCAAAGCCACTTTTAAGATCTATCCTCCTTTTCATTAAGAAGTATATAAAAGAAGTTTTTATTTATTTTAAGGAGTTACAAGAGTGCTCAAGCCAGCATGGCCATTAGGTCGCATCAATGCTGCATGCTTGCTATTAGCTCGAAAAAGATCAAGACACAGACCGGATCATCCGTCTACTCTAATAAGCTTTCACTGCGGGTGTTTTGTTTTCATCCATATTAGCACAGTGAGAGAATTATTCATAACATACAAAACAATCTGAATAAGAATCAGAATAAGTAACTAACAGCCACAAATAGTTGGAATAGACATTTAGAAGAATTTCTTGGCTCAGTGTGCTACGTCTAATGTCCATGTTATGTTATACTGACAGCTTGTTAGTGCTTACATAACACTACTATCTGAACTTCTGCTCATTACATATGGCACTGTTTCCTTTGGGCACACTAGATAATTGGCCATTCTGTAACTGGCTCTTTTATAAATCAACCAGCTTATCTTTGAAGCAAATTGCCAGAGAGCATGTTGTATGTCATTAACGATGACCAACTAAATTATACTCTGCCATTTGCACAGTTCATATTCATAGAAACTGAGGGAATAAGCGAAAAAATGAAAACATTGATCAGACGCTTCATTAGATTCTGAACACAAAGCCTATAGTTCAGCAAGTCATTACACCTCTGGGAGTAGACATCTCACGTTTGTTGCAGTCTTACTATGGACAAACCTATAAGCGATGCTTGAAGCATGAACTACTGGGTTCTGGCCATTTTCGAACCTGGCCACAACAAGCAAATACATCCTGCAATATCAAGCTGCATTGATAAATGCTCCCTCCCACCAGGCAGCTGTGCATTTGCATTCATACAATTACCTTTCACAGGCAAGTGTTGGTACATGAGTTTTCATCAGATTAGAAACCTGACTTGCCTCAACATGTGTTTGGGAATAATTACGCCCTTTAGTGAGATTCCCAAAGGAGCATTTCACACTCTTATGTTCCTCCCTAAAAGAAGTGGTGGGTTCATTTGAATTACAGGAAAGCCAGGGTAATACATCAGGCCTCGATCAAAGAATTTGGTTGGAGTCAGCACTATCGGGCAGTATTTCACTGTGATGATAGAGAAGGAGAGAGAAACCTTTTGAAAACAAATTTGTCACGGGGGATTATTTTTATCTTTATGATGACCTTGCAGTAAAAGGAAACAAGCAGCAAAACATCATATTAGTGAACCTTTCAACTTCTTCCCTCTGCTTGCATTTCTGCCACAGAGTAGATGATACATTCAGATTCGCTGGACTCCCCAGGCTTATGCAGCTGGACAAGTATAAAAAATATATCAAAAAGATTGAAATCATAGCTTGGAGTTTTGTTTTCATGTAGCTTTCCAGTTAAAAGATTTAACATCCAACACATACTGTATCTACTTGCAGAAATTTTGACCTGTTTTCCTCGCTACCCGTGGTATTTTTCCTTAAGTGTCTCTCGTTTCTTTGAGTTTAAGAGACTAACCATTATGTAAAATGGGATTTATTCACATCTCTCCAGCCCGGTGCTCCCTGTTGCACTGCAGTCTGATGGATTTGACTTTGGCAAACAGTCTGAGTTTGATTTATGATCAAACTGCACCTGAATCTAGGATATATTATCCATTACTGATGTCCGTCAGGCAACATTACATTACAGCCCACTGTTCATCTCAGTTTGCCAAACACCAATGCACCACCCGAAGGATCTATTCTAGTTTAACACATGCAAAACATCAAGTGGCATTGCAGTATCTGAAGAGGTTTGTTTCATCTTTCTTCAATCTTGTCTTATCTTTTATTAGGCTTCTGAATGATCTGCAGCTGAACGAAACTGCAGTGCAATTTCCTGATTTTACTACGCCTCTGAAACTATGGTTTCTCTGTATTATTCTAACTTCACTGTAAGCAGAGGAGAAAACAGTAAGAATTAGTGAAATGATTTAGTGATATCCTGAACACATACAGTTTTTTTATTCTTTAAGAAAGGGAACATAAATGTCTCTGCCAGTATTTTGGTTTCCTCACAGGTACAGCATTGGTAAACAGACGAATGGCTGATGACATCTT
>JBBDHI010000007.1:24746849-24764961 GCA_037177115.1 Craterocephalus stercusmuscarum
CGCGCGTCAAGAGCGTCGGGAGCCTTTTTTGTCTCTAGATGTCACGCGTCTGATTTTCCAGCGTCAAGCATCCAACTTTGAGCGTCAAGAGCGTTCTTGACGCTCTCGCTGCTTTTGGTCTGAACGCGCCATAAGGCATGGAACCAGGCTCTTAGTTCATGCAATCAGCTGTTTACTTCCTTTGTAAATCCAGCTCAGGGCAAGAACTGTCGAAACACACTATGTCCCTTTGGCTCATGCATACAATTACTGTAGCACAGCCTTTACTGCTGGAAGAGCTGATTGCCTGGCAACATTCACATTTGCTCTTGCAGGAATGAATCTATATCTTGGAATTATTTCTATGGCTTTTAGAGGGTGATGCCTCAGATGATCGCTGTGTTTCATCCTAATGCTTTTAATGAACACTAACATATCAATATCAGGGTCCACATTACTCACTTTTTTCCCTTTAAGCTCAACTATCCTCACGTTACTTTATGTCCTCCATGTAGTCCTTAAACTAAATGAACTGTTGAAAGAGGAATGAGAGGTTATTTACAAGATTTCACTTTCCTGTCAGGAAGAATGTGAGGTGCAACAGTCTACCCCTCAGAATTTGAAGGACAGGAAGTGCAGAATTTAAATCTGAGAGAAAAGCAGAATATGCAAAATAATAATGTTTTGTAAAAAAGGGAAAAGGAAAACTTTGGACCATTTTTTTTTCCAAAGAGGTGATCCCTCCTTTACAAAATTGTGAGATGAACTTGGGCTGTACTTGCACCTCTACATTATACAATAATACTGGCAGTGAATCCAATATTCTTCTTTTTAATGTTTTACAGTATTTTCTTTCTTGTAATATATTACAGAAGTGCTTTAAAAGCAATCTTTTTAAATACATTTAAAAAAATCTACTTTTATGTTAGTGTTCATTTACAAGGCATCAAACTAGTCTCCTTATGGTTGATTTTCTTACAAATGCCTACAAATGAAAATGAAAGTAAGAAACCAAAGCGATGTGCTGGCTTTTTTGATTTGTTTTTTAACACACTAACCAACCCTGAACCAAGTGTGCAGATGTGTTTTGTGGCCAATAAACATTAGCAAGACATTGAAATTTGACCTCATCACATAGACAGTAATGGAGATGACAGACATTGATGTGCCTGCGAAGAATGATGCCATACTGATGAATCTGAGTGTAAGCTTTCATCAGTGTAGGAAACAGAATAAGGAAAATACTGTTAAAATCCAATATTTATAATGAAAGAGATAACTCTCACACTTTTTGATCAGTGTAGACATTTAACAATCTGTTCTGGGACTGGGTTAGCTATAATGAGCAGCATTTGATTTGTAGTAATTAGTAATTAACCCATGCATTTCAGAGCCAATATCATCATTGGCACTGCTGGACTTTATGTGCTTGCATTCCTTATAACTCAATTGCTTAAAGCTAGTGTGCTGATAAGTGAGTCTCACAAGAATCAAGGCTGTGAAGCAGGTTATTGCTGCCATTCAATTTCAATCTTCCATGAGAACAGGCCACCAATTTGAATGTACCCATCAACAGTATGAGACAGCGGCAATTGCTATCAATCAAGAAACCCACTGCACTTACGGTGTCAGTGAGTGTGCGTGGCTAGAATCTGTTTGTCAGAGCACACGGTTTTATGCTAATAAATTACAGGATTCTACTGTTAACCGTTACATGGCATTTACTGTTAATTTAAAAACAATATGCATGCAGGAGAAATTTACTGTTGCTCTAAGATATGGTGCGATACCATCATAGTTTCTTCGCAGTGTGCTTTAATCATTTGGTATTTGGTGAAGAGCAGTTGTCAAGCTGCCCAAAGATTCAAGGATTATTAGGTGAGTTTGCACTTGTCAGGGACGTGCTGTGCTAAGGCTATTACAAATGGTGGGTTTTTCTCATGGAGCAACTATCCTATCCATCTAACACTTCAGATTATCATCAGCACTCCAGATATTGATGGGCTCATCAGTTACAAAAGGCTGATTGTCTTTTCTACTATTAGATTATAGTAGTGCTGTCTTTCTCTATGTATATATTTCATTTTCAATTTGTACTTGAATATGGCAGTTTTATAAAATATATTCTAATCCCAGTATAGATGTGTGATTTCACACCTAAAGCATGCATGCACAAATGTCTCTCTATATGGTTTCCATTTTGCTGTGAAGAGGAGCTAAACACCTGTCTTTACAGCAACCTCAAAATAAGGACATGTATTGACAAAACTGCCATTGCACGCATGAAATGTCTTTTATATTATATATGTACATGTTTTCTGCTTCACTTGTATTGCTACGGAACGTGTACTGTACATCATCTCACCATGGCTTTGTGCTGTCAGATCACCTGTCATGTCAGTTGTGCTAGCCCCTGAGAAACTGACTTGAACAGAATTGTTTTTCTTATATATGTATTATTTCTCGCAGCATGTGCACAATTATAATGGCATACTGAATAAGTCAAACTCTGAGTTGCAGTAAACAACTGCTAAAGTATGTCTATTAAATCATACATTCAAAGCAAAGCGTCATTAAGACTTCTTATTGTCCAGCTGAACTATAATCTGGAATTTCTTTAACCAATAACACTTTAGAACCTTTTCCTCACAAGCTTTCTCTATTTCTGCTGCTTTTTTTTTTTTTTTTTTTATAAAAATTGATGCTCTGGTGTTGATCTAGTGAGCTCCTGATCAGCTGGGGCATAAAAGGTATCTCTTGCAAACACTGGCTACCATTCTTTCTGCATCCCTGTGGACTGATCTCTGTGTAGTGTAGTGGCAGAGTCAACTAAATATGTAATAGGCTGGCTATCTGCACAAGCACAGGAAATTATGAATGGATATTTAATGAACTGGTAGGGCTCCAATATATCACTGCTGCACATGTGGGATGAAGAATTGGATATAAAGGCAAATCCTGTTGGTCATGAGATAAATCAAGCCTAAAATTAGACCACTGAGTCTGCTGCATATTGTCAACTCTTACACAGAAAAAAAAGATGATCAAGAATCTCCATGAAGGGGTAAATTAATGTGGGGTTTCTGTCATCAGCTGCAGATGCAAAGATAAGATTATCCATTCATTACAGTCATGGAAATGCTGCATATGGATTAGTTTGTATAAAAGACAGTAAAAAAGAAACCAATTTGCACCAAAACCTTTTTAAAATACTTCTGAGAAGAGTCTGGTGGCGAATATTAATTGTGTGACCAGCATGTGTACAAAACAACAGTTTCTCATCTTGTTTTTAAATAAGCAGTAAATAAATAAATAAAGTTTTTTTTTCTTTTTTAAAAAGGAGCCACAATTGAACATTGTCAGTTATTTACTGACAATGAGAAATTAGAATAGTATCTGTGCACTGTGACACAATATGGTCACACTTCCCATGTTCATGGGTTTATAATAATTTCATAATGTCATTTTAAAGGGGCCCTTTGCGATTGTAAATGTTAAAATGACAGCTTTTCTACCCTACATGGCTCCAAGAATGCAAGGATGTGTAGAATGAGCTAGAATGAGTGCCATAATGTGCATCCCTGTGTGTCAGGTAGCTCTCTGTTTCTCTGGGAGCTTTTTGGAGCCTGTGGAGACCAAGAAGAGGCCAGCAAGGAGCACAGCCCAAACTCCATCAAAACAAAAAAACAATAGAAAAGAAGATTTTTTTCAAGTGATTTACAGCAGAGGCTGAGCGGCACAGAGAGAGTTAAAAAAAAAAAAAGAACAGTAAACACAGGAGTGGCTTTGGAGCAATGGAGGATGCTTACAGCTGCTCTGGATGAGAAAAGTCCTTCATTTTTACTTGAAGGGTAAGAGACAGCTATAACTATAGGAGAAGAATAATGTGCAATGTGAAGTAGATGCTATAGGAACTGTCCATGCAGCATATTCAGCACGTTGCCACAGCACGTTGCTTCTACTTCTGTGAACAGCATTGGTTCAGTCAACGATGGAGTTTTGCTTTGGGCCTTAGGAACCATAGATGACAGTCGCTAGTTTAAAAACTAAGTAACTACATAGACTCCCTTTAAATCATGTTTTACACGGTTAGTGACTGAGTTCATTTCAGCTAATTTAGTGCATACCAGCATGGATTTATGAATGTTTAAAGTGAGAATAAGTTGAGGAAGTGAATGAACCAAGCAAATAAAAACAATATCTGCCACTCCTTTGTGTACACAGAATGTACTGTACATACACATTAATGGCCTTACATGACATTATAGCCTTATTGATGACCCAGTGGTTACACTGCAAAAACATGAAGCCTTTTGCTTTGTTCTGCAGTGTTCCTGACAGCACATGGACCCCGTTTCTTCTATGGCAAAGGTCCGATTGAAGACTTAAATATGAAAGACGGGCCAGGGCATTTTGTGAATTCCTCCTCCACACTCAAGTGCTTTTCCTTGTTGCTGAAGAGAAATACTTTTGATCTACAAGTTGAAGCGCTTTGTGCTCAGATGACAATGAATATTACATAGAAACAGCCTTGAGATCTAATTCAGCCTTATGTCCTTTGCAGTGATGTAGCATTTGTCACCAAGAGGCTAGATCAGGAGAAAGACTTGGGAAAAGAAGAGACTTTCACAGCATTAGTGCTGCGAATAGCTGAACTGTTCATGGTGATTGCTGCTGTCACTTAATTGATTTCTGTAATTCATCATTTATTCTTGTTTAGTGCCAGCAGGACAGGTGACAGGCTGATGAGACATCTCCAAAGAATTAAATGATGAATGAAACCCGCTGATCATATCAGTGTGTTTGTGGGTTCACTGCCCACTTTACAGCAGGATGTCGATCCAGATGCATCAAAATCAAACTGGAGGTGCTGTAAAAAGCTAAATCAAAGACATCTTTTGAACGTGGTAAATGCATTATCGGTCCCTTTCTACGGAGCTCTCCATTATCTCACATATTGCAGAAGAAAGAGAAAGAAATAAGCATTATGAAATGCAATTACCTGACGCTCAGGGGTCCCCACACCTACACTGCGCATAGCATCAGGACCGTTTTTATTTTGCCACGGTGAGTGGCTGCTCATAAATATTGCACTAAGGAAAGATTATGACAGTTCATTTCCAACAAGCTTTGAAACCATTTTCCAGCCAGACTAACACTCAAAAACTAATGCACCTGAAAAAATTCATGGACCTGGACTTCACCCACAGCATACTTCTCATCACAAAAACAAATTAAAAGATCATTTTACTACATATTAAGTGATTAGTTAAAATGTTATTTGAAAACACAGGGGCACTGTGTAACTTTTGACCCAAGCATCAGCTTATTGTGAGTAGTAATGGATGATTTCTGGTGTCAACAGACAATGCTTGATGCATGTCGGCGCTCCGAGGGAGCTGACCTCTTCAGAAACCAGACATTGTAACCTTTGCAGGAGCAGATCTGTCTCTCATGGGATCATGTGACTCTGGAGTGCTTTGCTGGCACCCCTCTATAAACACAGAGGGCTCTGCTTTGTGCTACTTTTTGTCACGGCTATACGTAGTAAGAAGGTGAAAACGGTGTCTGAGTAGGCCAGAAAGAGAAAGCAGGACAGGGATCGTGCCAGTGGAAAGACACAAGTACACCCTGGCAGAATTTGCTCATTGGAGTCTGATGAAAGAGCAGTGTGGATGCAAAACCCACTCTTATGCCTCAGTATTATTAGACTGGTAAGTTAGCTTGGTGCCTGTTGTGCAAATGTGATGAACTTCTTCAAATCTTCCAGCAACATTTCTTCAAAACAATAGCAGTAAGTGCCTGATGAGCTGCAAAACATTGCACTATGTCTGTGTCTTAATGCGGCAAGTCGGAGCTAATCGGCTACAGACCAAAGCTGACATGACTCTCTAAACATTTCGCACAAGTGATAAGGCTTTTCAAGTAATAAATGCATTTCCCATCATTAATGTAAATATCAAAGAAGTAAGAGAACAGTTAGTAACTGACTGGTTTTGTTTTATGGTTTCCATATGCTGTGATGTTCCATAAGCCACACGCTAAAGATGGCATCATAACAACCAGGGGACAAAATAGGTACATCAAATTCCTCCACCTGGGCCCGATCCTTCAATGGTGAAGAATCCTTTGAAATATTCCTCAATCCAAAGCATTTTGCTCTCAGCTGGTCAAAGTGGTCTGCAAACACGATCCCATTCCACTGATGGAGACCGTTTCACTCCGTGACAGCACCTAGAGGCCCTTTAAACGGTGTCCCTTTAAGTGAACTCTTGAAAGATACAACATGAGTGCGCATCTTATGCAGTCTTTTGACTTAGACCTGCAGAGCACTGAAGCTGCTCAGTTTATTTCCAAGCAGTCAGCTGGTTGATTGGTTGCTAAGTTACAGATATGAACTGATAAAGTGGAGTGATACTTGTGTGATGTTGTATTGAGCTACACTGGCACTAACTGAAATAGCTGTGACAGCTGAGCTCACTCTGCCATACAGTCTGTTGAGGCACAATGGCACTGTGAGCACCTTTGCATTCTGAACCTTGAGGTTTATGAACATTTCCCTGTATATGCTTTAGGATAATCTTCTCTTAAACTATGAGGATGTGGCTCTAGCTTCTTGAAAGCATCTGCAGATGCAGTGGCACCTGATTACTTTCATCAACTCTTCATTAGTTATGCCTTAATCACAGATCATAGCAGCTGAGGCACCTGGGAGTGAAATGGTCTTAATATGGCTGCTGGCAGCGATGAGCTTCCAGCTGTTTGCTGCCCTCCAAAGCTGTCAGCCCTCATTTGAGCCAATTGCCCTGTGGAACTCAATAATCAAACCTGTAATAACCTCACACCACCTGAAATGCACTTGTGTGCAGGGCCAGGCGCTGCACATCTCATTTCTCTCTCTTCCTCTCCACATCTTCCCGTGGCCAAATTTAAATGCTGCGCATGTCTGTGTAGAATGGCAAACTGGAGACTCTAAGATTAATTTTGGACTCGGCTATTTGCACCTGAAACCACTTTCTTTTTCCCCAAATAGTTCATGGAGCAAAGCATAGCCTTAACAATTTGTTAGAATGAAATTATTTGAACTTTAAGATCAGAAGCTTCAATAACTTATGCTAATTTACAGTAGCTTTGACTACAACATAAACCCATATCTGAACTTCTCTCAAAATATGAATGTGACGAAAAAATTGTTGTTTCTATCTGCATGCAATATTTAGACTTGAGCTGCATTAAAAGGCAAATGTCCAAGCCTGGGTTAAATATGTTTGTGTGAGGGATTAATTGTCAGGTGCAAAGTGGCAATTTGTACTCATTTTTCTTCTTTTTTTTCCAACATCCATTGTAGTTTCAGCTCAGACCATTTGTTTTGGCTACATTCCCCCCTCCCCATTCACTACAGAGACTGTACTCTACAATAGAGTCCCAGTTGTTAAAACCCACTATTCATCCCAGAGTGATGTGTTACCTGGCTTCTGTCTCCTCTCTCATTACTATGATCCTGCCTGCCAAAAAAAGGCTTTTTTTCAGTCCATAACTATTCCCATCCCCATGTCATGGCAAATACAAAATGGTCAAAAAACATAAATTATTTGTGCTGGTGAACAAGAATTTTTGTGTTGAGGCAGCTGGACTCTGCAGACAGTAATCCAGGAAAATGATATTTCAGATTTTTAACACAAACTGGCAATTTTGAATGTGTGAAGAAATAAACAGATTAATGAACTGACCTTAGCAGTGAGAGTGTGTGTGTGTGTGTGTGTGTGTGTGTGTGTGTGTGTGTGTGCGTGTGCGTGTGCGTGTGTGCGTGTGTGTGTGTGTGTGTGTGTGTGTGTAGTTGTTGCATCTCTGTGCAGTATGGACTGGTGACTCGTTCAGGGAGTACCTCACCTCTCATCAGATGGAAGCAGGATAAAGTGGTTATAGAGAACGGATGGATGCTCAGCACATGGCTTGAACTCGGCTCTTCAGCTTGACAGTTGCATGTGTACGTGTCCACGGTCCAACTCCTCCAAATTCTGCCTTTCCACCTGTTGAATGTGAAGCAACAGTCATTTCATATTTACTTCTCAAAATATGACAGCATATTCCTCTCTGTGTAGTCATGGGTGTGTCCAGTGACATGAAAACAGCAAACGCTGCATTTGTTGACACAAATCGGTAGAACAAGTGTTCCTCTCTAAATCAACTTTTTACCATGAGGTTGGGTTTCTGTTTCCAAATAAAACCTTATTTTTACTGCGATCCCTTTGAAGGAATTTAAGAAATATAAAGCACAGGCACATAAGGCCACTTTTTTTTAATCCAGAATTCTTCCTAAGCACTTTCAGAAAATATATTAAGGTTTATTTCAAATATAAATATAATGACAAAACGCCTTATTTAGTGCTGTATGTTAATCTGAACATATCTGTTTATCCTAAACGTACTATGGGATTGGATCTTTAACCGACGACAGTTAATTCAGTATCCTCCTTGCATCGTCTCTCTTTTGCTCCAATAATGCCCTTATGCATTTCTTTGCTGAATCAGCCATGCTGCAAACCAAAAATGGCCAGTGTGTTGATATCCAGTCACTCGTGTGTGACACAGTACCATAAAGCAAAATGCAGCTGTCACACGATGCCTGAGGCTGGAACACAAAAATGTGGTTCCTCAGCCCGGGACACTGCAGGGAAATGTACATAAAGTACATAATGAATGTCGCTGTGCCATCAAAACGAATCAGATGCACAGAGTTTTCATGTGAGGAGCATTTATAGTGTTGCTTTAAGAGGATGCATGCTAAATATTTATTACACTGTGCACACAACCGATTTCATCAAAACAGACCTTCAGAGATTTTCCAGTTTACTTTTTTCTCAAGCTTTATGACAAATGGAGTGATGTGTTTTTGTGTCTCAAATATAACATTTGACTTGATTTCCTGTCATTAAAAAAGATAAAATGCCATGCTGGGGGGAAATGTTCCTTAGTAAGTGCATTTAATATGCAACAGCACAGCAGGAAAGACGATGTCTAATATCCCACATTTCATCACCTTCAGTCTTATTAATTCACTTAAGCTGTTTGCTCCTCAATGCAAGTCTTAAAGGAGCTATACCCGATATGTTCGGCTAGTTTAGCCAGCTATGGCGGCTAGTTTTTTAACTATAGCATGTCGGTCTTTCTCTGCCAATAGGGTTAACTTTCGGAATGTCCGGATTCTGATCAGCCAGTGAGAGCGTTCCCCTAGTGATCTGGAAGTTAGAAAGTTAACCCCATTGACATAGAAAGAGCGTCATGCCAAAGCTAAAAAAAACAAGCCGCTATCGCTAACTAAACTAGCCGGACGTGAAATCGGGTATAGCTCCTTTAATTTACACATAAATAATTATTTTACATATGAATTACATTTAACAATACAGTGCAAAGCAAAATATGTTATCTCCTCCATGAATATGGCTTGGAAGCACCTTCTGCCTGGTGCTGGACATTCCTAATGAAAATAGTTTAAGGCTTAAACTTTTCTGGACAGCTTCCCTTGTCTTCTTTGCCTAACAAGATGGGTATTCCATTTCACTCGGGAGCTATCAGATACGTTTTGGTCTCCGTGGTGTGACGAGGTGCCAAAACTACCGGGGGAAGGTAACACTGTGGAGAGTCTGTCAGTTTGCTGAGGATCAAAGCCATTTACAAAGAGCACACACACATCAAACACTACCGTGCAACGTGTTACCTAGCAACCTGGACCAGGTGTTGCAGAGAGTGGGAAATATTAGAGCTCACATTCTTCATGTTTTCTGCAAATTTTAAAGGAAATCGATTGAGTTGTGACTGTGTGGTGCGAGTGAGAGGAACAGAGAGGCTTTTTTTTCTGCATTATGGCAGACAACAGCGGCACAAAGAAGATAAGAGTGTAATATCAAACGCTGAGGTGTGTGAAGAGAGAATAGAAAGCGGTGACACATATCCTCTGATGGATCACACTAATAATGACCATTCCCTGTCATTATGAGTAAATGCTCACCAAAGTCAGGACCATAAAATGGTGAGACACACACACATCCCACTTAAAAGCCTACAGAGCCCAAAACCAGTGGCTATTTTGGGAAGCGGTTATCAGTTCCGCGTAATACGACATGCTTGAAAAAGTTATGCTTGGAGCTCTAAGGTGTAGCCACTCCTTGCCATGCATCACAGGCAGCTACATAACCCCGCTGTTACATTTGCAGGACATTAAGCATAGCCCCCCCCTTACCAGGAGGAGCAGGAACCATCCATTCCTCCAGTTTCTTGTAACAACTACAGCACATCACTGGCCATGTGTGAGGTCACAACCCCCTTCCTCTGCTTGATAAGCCTGCCATTCGAGATGATGGCGCTGTCACGCTGTTTGATGTGCATCCTCTATGCATGTGCAGGTGTTCTGGTGATTTAGGTGTGCTAATAACAACAGCGTGTTCTTATGACTTTCTGTCTCACTAAGGTCAGTTAACA
The DNA here is from genome assembly GCA_037177115.1 of Craterocephalus stercusmuscarum. NCBI lineage: Eukaryota > Metazoa > Chordata > Actinopteri > Atheriniformes > Atherinidae > Craterocephalus > Craterocephalus stercusmuscarum. The sequence continues at coordinate 24,757,308 of JBBDHI010000007.1, forward strand.
TTATTCCTTATGAGCAGTGATGGTCATTGCGGGGAGCTAATGTGAAAAACATCAGAAACGATATGTGCGTATGGCACCGCAGGAACAGTTGAGAGAGCACGGAGAGTGATGTGGCGCCGCAGCCGTCTCGGCTTGTCCGCCTTAGCCAGCAGAAACAGGTGTAAGCTGTGAAAGTGCATGATGAATGTTCTCTTTAGTGCCGGTGACTGACTGCCCTTATTCAAACGGCAGACAGCTCCTCTGGCTAAGTACTCTGGGAGCAGATACTGTACATGGCTCACACAGGCATGTTGTGCAACCAAGCAAACACACACACAAGCATGCAGGCACATGATTACACATGCAAACAGACGCAGACATTTGAGAACGCCTTCCTACATAACAACAAGCTCACTCTGCTTTGATAAAAAGGACACTTAGTGGGGACATGCGTTGATTGATTTTGTTTGTTGATGATAAGAGACACAAGCGCAACTCCTGTGGTCTTCCCCGGGGTGATATATGTGTATGTGTGTGTTTGTGTGAGAAGGTATGTAAGATGCTTCCATTCTGATAATTATGACCCAGCGAGGATGAATGGGCTGGGAGAAGATCCAGCCCTGCATATGACAACTTAATCAAGCCACACAAGACAAGAATAGGATTAGAGAGAGAAAGGGAAAAGTGAGAGACACGTCTCACTCTCCGTGTACTATGAATAGAGTGTGAAACAAAAGGACATCAGTGGATAGGAGGCCTGGGTGATGAAGACAGACTCTTCCCCCCTGGGCTGAAGGAATGACTGACAGAAGCAGTGGGTCGCGATCTGAATTCCACTTGACAAAGGAAATGAAGAGTTCCGTTTAAACAAAGAGCTCGCCATCCAAACACAGCTTTCATCTCTTCCAGTCTGACTATGAGACGCATGAAAGGAAAGTACGTGCACACTCTTACACACAGACCAAAAGCCCCAGCAAATAAATCTGGAAGTACCCACTTTTAGAGCTGCGCCTCCTCTATCATTTTTGTGTCATTGTTTTTTTTTCCCCCCTTTCTTTTGTTGTCTGGCCTATGATTCAATCCGCTCTACATTTTTATCCAGTTTACTTTTGATCTTTTGTTATGCTATGTGCAATTACTTCTGATCCTACAAAAGCAAAGTTTTATGAGGAAAATAAGAATGTTTTTAAAGCTATAAGTTCCAGTATTGATAAATGATCAACTTGATATGAGTGAAAGAGGAGGAATATTCCTTAAAAACTGTCATTGTGATGGTCTGGGGAGTTGCATGTCTGATGACCTCATGTAACCTTTCAGTTGACACATGGCCACATGTCCCAAAGCAACCAATTACTCCCCTGTCTGAAGCTTTTCTGCAGCCCAATGTGTCAACTTTTATCCATCTATGCCTTGGTCCCGGGCAATAGTTATTCATTACTTAAAGATTTATTACAGTTTTTTCCTCTAATCAAACATATTCTACAGGACAAAATATTGTTTTCATATCTTTTTACTCTTCCTCTCCTGTTTTTGTTTTCGAGCTTCCAATCAAAGAACCACTTTAACACTTGCTCTGATAAACAAATCACTGAATTCATGAAAATAACGAGCAAATCACTGAGAAAGGCTGTCAGGTGCAGTAATGTGAAATAATGTGCATTTGTATTTGGGACACTGAAGCAAACATGAACATCTAACGCAGCTGGTTCACTTATTGCAGCAGGACAGCCGTTATGTACGACAGACAGGGGGCCACCTATAGCATCGCGCTGCATATTGTAAATGCATTCATCATCCTCACGCTATGTGCATCCAGGCAGCATATTGAATAATGGGACAAGAAGAAGGCAGCTGTAAAACTGTGCTTCATTAATCACAGATATACCAAAATCTTTTTCAATGCACAGAGTTCCAGTATGTCCCCGTGTTATTTATGTCAATTCACAGAGAGAATACTATACACGCACACATTCACTTTGGTTGCTTTCCGAATCTGTTCATGAGCTTCAGCATTAGAACCCTTTGAGGAAAAGATTCTACTTGATCTGCCTCCATGCAGCTGAACTTTTCACTGGGGAGAAACTCTGCGCAGATTTGGCTCCAGTCGTCCCGAATTTTACAACTACGAGCCAACTAGCAGCATGGCATCTGGCTGGATGATTGCAGTGGGTGTGTGAAGATAATTCTAAGTAATATACTATAATTCTTCACCAGAATTTTTTTGAGCAGATGTGCAAAGAAAAAATGAATATATTTTTTTTATTTGACGTTAAGACCAGAAAATTAGCATGTTAAAATGAAATACTGGGTCAGAGCAGAACTAATCTGGATGATTAAATATCAAAAGTGCACTGTGTTAACTGTGGCCATCACCCAGGAACATCTGGTATTATAGACAGCATGCTATAGTTGCTTCATCCATCCACTGAAAACATTACAGTATAACTAAGAGTTGTTAACAATACCATCATTTGTAAAACCCAAATTAATTAATTTATTTGAAATGATAAATAGGCAGAAAGAATAAATTGGTATAGATTCTCAGACAGGTCGTGGTAATTATGCGAACTTCATTAAAGACAACTGAACTTCCATTTCTTGGCTCTTGAAGATGTTTCATCTCTCATCCAAAATCATCTTCAGTTTAAACCAGCTGGTTAGAACTGGAGAAACCTTTTAAATGAGAGGTTAATGACCTCTCTGTGTGTTTAGAAGGCAACATTATAAAGAAAAATCTTCTGCTCGAGTGCATATTTGGGTGTTTAAAATGACTACCATCTTAAACTCCAGCAGGGGAGGTTATTTTAAAACCACAGAGCACAACTTCTGCAGATTTTGCCACCTATCAACGGTTTATTCGTCATCCATCTTGCATCCTATCTGTACTGTAAGCTGAGTCTTAACTTGACTCGTCTTTTTTCTTATTCGGTTTCTGTCTCTCTTTCTTTTCGTCTCTTCCTCTGATAATACTATTTCTTCTTCTGTTTCTTTGCTGAGCCAACAAGGGTGCATGTTCTAAACGGCTGGTGTGTTTATATCTGCCTGCCATCGTGATGTGGCGTACAAAGCAAAGTTTGGTGCGGTTTCTCAGCCCCGGAATGTTGTTGGGCAGCTCCAGAAACGTATAGATCTCACTATGGTATCAAACACATCCAGAAATCAGAAAGTTACGTTTTTCTTAAACAACCCCACATTTTGTTGAAAAGACCAAAAGAACTGAACAAAATGATAATAAAGAAGGGGGTGGGCTTGAGTGAGAGTAAAATAATTCAAACAAAAGATCAGAGCAACTCATTGCTACTCTTCACCACTGGCACTGCTGAAACTTCTTTAACTCGTAGCAGAGACTACATCCACACTGCGGGTCTTAACGCTTGAATCCAATCCTTTTTTTCAAGAAATCAGACTCTTTTTATTTTTTTTTTGGCATGATTGTTCACATTATCATTATCATTTATATGCAACATCCTTCACACATCCATGTGGACTGTGCGTAGCCCCTAAGTCATCCTCAGGCAAAGAGTTGCGCTGTGTGAATGGAAATAAATATGGATGCTACACATGCTTTTATATTAATTCAGATGTTCTTATGAAGTTGGAGCCGACAAAATTATGACCAGCTTATAAGGGCAAAGTGATTGAGAAAAAAAGAGAGACCAAAAATTACCAATGGCCTACATTTGCTATTGCTATACAGAGATGTGTGGATATGAAGTCAGAACCTAGCACAGATTTCTGACATCTGTCTCAATTAAATGATGTGAAAGTCAGATAGAATGCAACATCACCTTTCAGACTGAGGTTGCTTTGAAAAGGTCAGTCATGTATCCAGTTTAGTCCCACATGAAAAGTGCCTTGGTTTCGGTTTAGGGCCAGCAGGAAGAGACATTCATTAAAAAAAAGCTCATGCTTTGGAATTAGGAACTAGATGAGTAGCTGTTTCTTATAGAGAACACTTGTCTGCCACCAAATTAGCGGTTTGAATAAATGGGGCAATAATGTCAACTTGTCTGTGTGTTTTGTTGCATAAAATATACAAAAAAAGAGTAAAAAAATAAAGAAGGTATATTTCCATTCTCCATGTCTTTTCTGCTACTCGACAATCACTACACATTAATGTGCAGTTCACCCAGCAAGCAAGCTGACTAAGAGAGAAAGTTGTTTATATCATTGAAGTGCTTGCATTATTTCAAATTTGTGTATGAAAAGGAAACACCAACAACATGATGGTCAAATCCATATCTTGTCTGTATGACAATTGTCTTCTCTTCCAGCAGCAAAGAGCTGGACTTCTCAAATGAAGAGGCACCTGCAAACTAAGCTTGACAGACAGCAACCGCAGTTTCAACTCGACTGTAAAACTGCATTTGAGTCAAATTAATAACTTTGTTCTTTATTTGAAAGGAAACTCAGGGAAATGTGTCCAATGACTGGAGACCTATCATCTTTTCATAGGATTATCAATAAAATCCCTTCTACTCACTGGGTTTTATGCATATTGCCATCGATTTACTTTTTTTTTTCTTATCATCATTATCAATAAAGTTTTATAAAGGGGAAATGATGTCCATTATTTCTGCTATTAGCTTAGAAGCTAAAGGTGTAACACTATGAAACTGGCTATGAAATGAGAAATGCTAAAGTTAGTACATTAAATGTAGTCCAACGATATGACTGCAGTGCAGCGTCTATACTGGCAAGAGAACTGTAACAACTTTTTATCACGTAATGAAGTTATGCAAATTATTACTCTGCCGAGGCAGGAATATTTTATCCATTTAGAAACCTTTTAAAGCCTTATTATCTCACATTAGGGTGTCAAAAGAAAATCATGCTTATTTCACATATTTCTGTAAGATCAGATTGTTGCTCATTGCTACTGTGCAATTGCAAAGCCTCTAAATGTAAACTATATTTATCTAAAAGCGTTTTGCTTCATCTGTTTGCTGAAAGTTCCTGGCATGCTTCCCTATGCATTCAACTCTACTTTGCAAGTGTCCTTTTTGTAGCTTGGAGAGGAATTCATTGGGTTTGTGTGACAACCTATTGACAGCCTGTTTTTTAAACGTCTATCCACATTTCTGACAGTAACATATTTCGCCTTAAAATCTATTCATTGCTTTCATACAACAGCTTTTCCTGTGGGGAAGGTTTTCTCCTCTTGTTGGGCTTCAGTTTTATGACTGTAAACAAACTTTAGTACTACATTCCCTAAGAGCTGTACTTAGGTTTATTTTGTCTTTGGAGTATTACCAAAGAAGGGCAGCTTGTCTATGAAAGCTTCTGCAAACATTAGTCGCATCTTTTTGTGCATATCCTTCAATAAGGATGTCCTCCATTACCTTGGCATGAGGCACAGGCAGAAACCACCACTCCACACTGCTCCGGGTCAGCCTGAGGCTTTTTATACGTCTTCTGTGCTGCTTTTTCTTCCGATCATAACCGACGCTCACAGACTTCTAACCTGGTTCTACTTAGCATCATGCCTCAGTGTCACCTCAAAAGTAATAAACTGTAAAGGCTCCTAATGATAAAAAGCTGAGGTGGGGAGTCAAAGAAAATTTGTGATTGCCTTGTAGCTTTTGAAATGATTGTTTTATGAGAGTATTTTGGATCTCTGTGGACATCTCTCATCTTCACCATTAAAAAACAATACAACCAGCAGAAGCACAGGTTGATTTGGGTCATGACAACTCTTTTTAAGCACATCAAAACAAATGCAAATTCCCAAATTATACATAGTTTAAAAATAGTTTTAAAATGTTTTCCAACATTGTTATTATATAAATAGGTAGGTATCACTAATTCTTCATGTACAAAATACTTTGCAAATGTCAGATTTCACTTATTTCTTTGCTGTAAATAAAATAGGAAATGCATACAGCCATTTAGTATGACATTTAAAAACAAATGGAAATGGAGTAAATACAGCAAAAAAAGTCTGTACTATTCTAAAGAGCTTAAAAGTCAATATTTGGTATGAGCGCCTTTATTCTCTAACACAGCCTGAACCCTCTTAAAGAAAAAACAGACTTAAAAAAGCTTGTCTAAGTAGTTTTCAGGAATAGTTCACCAGGCTTCTTGAAGGACATTTCAAAGCTCTTCTTTGGATGTTGCTGCCTTTTGTTCTGTTCTCTGTCAAGGCGATACCATACCGCTTCAATAATGTTGAGGTCTGGGCTCTGGGGAGGATTTACCACTCTATAAGAGCTGTTTTCACAGATTTTTGGTTGAGTTTTCATTTCATTTGGCATGCCTCATCCTTTCCTCCACGTATTCCTTCATCAAGAATGGCTTCCTGACAGCTTTCCTTCCATGTAGACCGTTACCGATGAGGCTTCAGTAAATGGATCAACTAAAGGGGCGATTGCATCTCTCAGGTCTTTTCTGCATTTTCACCTCTCTATCTCTATTATTTTCAGATACTTCATCTGTGGATAACTTTTTCATAGGCCTGCTGCTTCATTTCAGTTGTCTACAAGTTTTTTTTAAATATTTTCCTCCCTTTCTTAGAATTCAGCTAAGAGCTGTTTAGGAATCATCTCATTGGGGAAATAACTAAATCTCCTGTCTGTCAAGTGTGTGATCTTTGCCATTTGTTTGGATTAAAGACAGTGGAAGAAATAAGGCACGTTAACACAGGCTGCTATATGTGGATATGAAAAGATTTTTTTTGCTAAACTATCTACCTGTTGACAATATCGTTTGATCACTGGAGTTAGGTACCTGCTTTTATGCTCAAATAGTTGATGTTGCTGCTCAGTGGCTTTAAAAACAGAGGGATGATATATTACTTTAGAAAAAGTCAGGTACAAGGATTGGACTGAAAATGTGTATAAAATCAGTGAAAGCCCAAATTAAAACTTTGAAAGAACTCCAAAAAGTCTGGAGAGAAATTGCTCAAAAGCACTTATAGAGATTACAAAGTTGGCCTCCTTGCCAGAAAACTATAAAGAAATGAGAGATGGCTCAATACTTTTGCATAGTACTGTGGGAATGTAGATGCTGTTAATAATGACAAATGGAGGAAAGCATACATGTGCCATTTTTATAATGTGATTTAAATTGCTCAACTCTCTGATATCTCATCATTCGCTCTCTGTCACAGATCTCTTTTCTTAAGTGCTCTTCAGAAATATGAAGTGAAGTACAACATGATTGAAGGCTGCTAGGCTCTGGTCTTAGACTGACAGTACCTGTTTCTTATTCAGACTCACTCGGTCTCTTCCCCTTGAGGTCACTGTGCACCATTTCTGCATCATAAATCTAAAAAGTGATGCGATTTACAGTGTTATCATTTGCATTATAAAATGGAACAGTACTGAAGGCAAGTTATTTTCAATGTATTTTCATAACGACAAACTCAGCATAGTGTCACTTGGGGACAGCGAAGATTGCAACAACTGAACATTTCTGAGCAGATGCATGCTTCGTCAAATTTTAATCATTCCCAAGATGTGTCTCTGATCAAACAAGCTCAACCCTCTCCTCAGTTTGTGACTAAGGAAGTAGATGAAGTCAAAAATTCATACGTAAAATTACTCTGAATTACCGAATTACAGCTTCAAATGGCACTTATGACTCATCTATTTATTATCAAATTTCAACATACTTTTTTCTAATTACATCTTAAATATAAATGGTACAACTTTCTGCACAAAAGCAACGCAAGATG
>JBBDHI010000007.1:24768340-24780997 GCA_037177115.1 Craterocephalus stercusmuscarum
GACTAGAATAAAAATCATAAGATGCATCTTTTTTCTATAATAAGATTATAAAAATATGTCACTCGTGTTTTTAATTTTTCTTTACATAGCATTTCAAAAAGATTTGATTTTCAACATTTTCTTACTGGGCAATGCATTCAACAACAGCAAATGTTTCAAGGAACTTGCTTTGACTTATTATGGTCTGTGTTATCTTTATGTCACCTTAGGCCTCAACCTCCAGAGAACCTGAGCAGAGTAAGAGGATTTAGAAGATGGAAGGATGTTAGATGTCCATGTGCATTGATTTGATATGTATCGATTAAATCCTGGAGGAGCTGGAGCTGTCATGGCTATAAAGGACACAACTCAGATAAATCTGATAAATGTTGTTGTGACAGAGTATGAGAAAAGCAAAAGCACAAGGGGAACATGCAAACAGAAGAATGCCATATTTAAAAACCTTACTACCCCAAAGTGTTAATTATTCTTCCTATATATGCAGAAGGCCTTTTAGCAATGTTATGGGGTTCATCCTCAATTTTAAGCTATAATTTTTTTTTCAAGGCAGCATGTTGCATTTAATTAAATATGAATTATAAAACAGTGCATTCAGGATTTTACAAAATGTAGACTAAGCAAGTGTTAGCCCAAAGTGCTGTCATCAGTGAACAGCAACACGAAGATTACAGAGCACACCAGACAGGTCAGAAATACAGCTAAGGAGAAGTTTAAAGCAGGGTTACATTCCAAAGAAAAAGAAAAAAATATCCCAAGCTTTTACCATCTCATATGCTCTGTTCAATACCTCATCCTAAAATGTAGTTTTAGCACAGCTGCAAACCTTAATCAGCACACTTTCGAGCACTACATTTAGGTGCACGGTGCATTTACATGCAGATTTAAGCAAAAACAGATTTTAAGCACTGAAAGTACCTTGATGCTGCCCTAAAAACAGACAAAAATCTAGATCGAACAATGCATACAGCTCACACTGAACAGACACATACTGGCGACCAATAGGAAGTTAAGACATTAAATGTGTTTAGCCGGTTTTGCAGACATAAATAGGTCGCACATTGCAACACGTGATTAATGTTATAGTTGGTGGACGTTTATTTAGCAGATACTTTTGTGACGAGCTGGAGAGTCGCTGTAAAATGACGGTTCATCACTACTGGTAAGTGCAGGACATCAGAGCTCCATTTGGGTCAACATTTGTGCACTACGTTATGTACTGAGACACAGCCGTGGTCGTCCACCAAAAACTGACAGGCGAACAATCTAAGATCAATTTAAGATAAAAACATGAGTTATATTAGTAAAGTGGTCAATTATATTTATCATAGGTAATAGATTAAATCTTCATGACACTGACCTTTATTTTATATACATCTTTTTTTTCCACACACAGCACTTTTAAATACTGTAGTAAGTGTTTAATAGAATACATGTCTTAATTACTTAATTCATATGAGTGAAATGCAGTTTTCAAAAGAAAAACCGTCCTTAGCAAAATGCGCTGCACTGATTGTTGACTTGGTCGTTTTTCTGAGCAGTCAGCTTGCATCATGTGGCAAATTGATCTAGAATGCAATACAATCTCTTTGGGTAATTGTGAGCAGTGTAAAGCTCCTAATTGACAATAAGATGAGTGCTCAAGGCAAGAAAGCCTTGCGTCCTGCCACTCAGGCTACAACCAAGAAAATAAGCCACGTGGCAAATTGTGACCATGTAGCCACATCATAGAATGTCAACAATCACATCTGCATTGTGTAAAAAGTGGGTAAACAACAGACTGAGGGACACAAATTGGCTCAACACCAGCTGTCTAATTAGCTTTGTGCTGGTCTTGAAAAGCAAACAAACAGAGAAAGCGGGACAGTCTGAAAGCCAGCCAGCCATTGAGTTTGATTGTTCTGTTGTCAGACAATGTTCAAATTCTGCTTGCACAGAGAGAGGAGGAGGTTTCACATAAGACGCAGAGATTAGATCTTAAGTTAAGCCCTCATAAGGCCTTTGCTGTGTTATTTTGGAAGCACTATAAAGACACATAAGAGGCATGAGAAGAATTTGCATTTAATGAAGTCTTAGCCGATTGCGATTATGTAGAGTTCTTCAGAACACAAATACAGGAAGAAACCGTTTAAAACATGTTCTCGCTCAGACCTACAGATGCAAACACGACCCGCTAATTTAACACACTCCTGCAGAGAGGCTGCTGCAGAAACAAATTGTCCTGTAAGCAGCGGGTGAGAGCAGAGAGGACGAGGGAGTGCAGTACATGACTAAAAACAGATTCTCACCAAGCTCAGCCTGTCTGAACACAAAACATTTTCTATTTTCCTGCAATATTGAAACTTTTAGAGAAAATGAAAGGAGACAGAAAAAAGCATTAGGTTGGCAGGGCGTTGTTTTTTTTGTTTTTTAACGGGACACTGACAGGTACAGCGATGAATAGCAGTGGCATCGTGATGAAGGGCAACATGAGGGGTGTTACTGACGAATCTTGCGTGGCAAAAGGCAACATGTATCATGTCAAAATCCTCACTTCACTGTCATTTTGCACAGCCCGTGTGGGAGTGAGGACGAATCCAGATTCCTGTGTCGTTATCAGGCACACTGCAGTCAAAGTTGTGAGTAATGATAAGTCATGTGCAGTAGTTGCTGTTATTCACCATGTATTAACTCATTGGCTGCCAGCATTAAAACTGTCTTTCATTGACCATGACTCTCTCCTTAGCCGAAGCTCGTCAACACATACTTTGCTTCGTTAAAGTGTCCTGCCACCTCCGCCCTCCTCCAAAATACAAAAAATTTTATTTTCGAGTCTTTGGCAGTGAACAAACGGACTTGAAAAGAAGTCAAAAGATGTCATTGGCAGCCAATGAGTTAATGGCAGCTACTAATTCCTGCTGGTAATAACATTATTGGGGAGTTACATGAAACACAAAGCTTATACTTCATGCTGTGAGAAACAAACCCAGCTTGTACTGCAAAAACAAGCAACAGTCCTAACTCTGCCTCAGAAATGATCAGTCCCTCCCCTGCAAATGGCTGGGCCTCCTGGCACATCCAGTATGGGAGACATCTTATCTGCAGTCGCCCTCTTATCGCCGAGCCCCAGTGGAAACTATTGCCAGGTAGCAGGTTGTCATATGACACACAGCTCGGTGACAAGCCACAGCTCAGCATAGTTTCCCACACCACTCGCAGCTCCCATGTGATAATATACAACACAACCGTACTGTGGGTTCTCAGATAGCGCTGAGGGGAAATGTGAGCCCAGTGATGATTTATATCTGCCTTATTAAAGATCTGACCTTGACCATGGGGAAAACTGGATTAGTCTGTTTTGTTTTGTTTTTTTTAAGGGAAAAAAAAGACACTGGATGATGTCATGCTGTCCAAATGAAAAGCCTCCTTCTTTTTATGCCACTTATTTTCCCCTCACTTTTTCTGTCTTGGGTCCTCTAGCATCCAATGCTCATTGTCCCGTTAAACAAAAGAAAGGGCTGATGCAACGGTCCACGGCTGGGCTGCTTCTCCCTGGCATAACATAAACACAGCACACAATGACTCGGCACTTACCGTGTTGTAACACTGCTTGAGGAAACAGCACACATAATGCCACCACCGCAGTTACACACAAAGCTCAATGAGGGTGATTGAAAGGATAACTACATCCTCCAAATTGCAGCTTCTGGCAGGTATACACCCAGTTTTCCTTTCATACAGAAGTACATGAGCATGTAATTTTTTGACATTTGAAAAACTTGTGTGAGAAGGCTTTTTATCCAAGACTGTAATCATGTTCCGACCTTTTCAGGCATTTCATAAACATAATTAAATCTGGCTAAAGGATTTCCCTCCCTTCCTTTTGACACTTTTGATTTTCAAAGAGCTCCTACCAGCAGTAACCTTGGTGATGGTGACCCAGGAGGAGTTCAAATCCATTCAGAACAACTAATGTAAAGTGAGAAGTTCGTGAAAACATGAACTGCATGGTACTTACATCACAGAATCGGCTCTGGGACACTGATTTGGCCTTTTATTATGAGGTTACTTCCCTCGTTTCGTTTTTCCCCACACTTGTATTACTGCTCTTTTTTCTTTCACCCTCTCCATCTCCTTTCTTCTCTCATTTTCTCCTCTACTGTCTACACGGCTCGCTTCTTCTCCCTTACCGTTAGACGTTATCTCAAAGACCGGATCACCATGGCAACAATTAGTCACATCGTCATCGCCCACACTTGTATTTGATGGCTGTTTTTATTTTTGAGGGTTTCTCGATGCGCCCCTACCTCACTGGCAGATTGCCAACTAACCTGTTCTGCAGAGCAAGGAACAATGTTGCCATCTGTTGGATCCATGTGTTCGCACACTAGCAAGCAGCAACAAGAAACACGCAGCATCCCCGTGATGACTCATGACAGGCAATCACATGCCAATTAAGACCTTCAACTAGAACCAGAATCAGTGGGGCTCAGTCTCACATCACAAGTTGGCAACATGTCGAGTCTTTCTTCTGAAAGGTGAACACACACCATAATCTGTTTTCATTAATAACAATGGAGACTAAAAACAAAGATGCTGACAGCCGCCTGCATGCGCACACACATAATGATGGTATGATATAAGCCTGACTTGGATAAAAGAATAGGAGTAGCTTGGTAACAGCTTGGTTAATTAAACATGGAGAATACTTGGGCTTTCAACCAGGACTCATATTTATTCATCATGCATGCCATATTGTATATCTCCAAATGAAAAAAGAGCTTTCTTGCAGCAGGGTAGCAACTAATATGAGAGATAATATATTGGCTGAGATTTTGGCCAAGCATTACCCTTGAAATCTTGGATCTGCTTCTGTTCTCTAGTGGCACTAATGAAGTTTTTTAACCTAAGTCTTACAGTTAAGTGATGTAATATTTCATAATCACAAATAATTTCCCATTTGGGACAGATCGTTGCTCTTATTTAACTAAATCAAATCCTTGCTAAGATATTTATTTTTTAAATGTTTACCTTCATTATTATGATTTTCCTCATCAGACAAATGGTAAGGAAGCTATACCAGAGCCTTGAATTAACGAAACATTGCAAGTGATATGATGAAATGCTGGAGGAAAAGGAGCAAAATTCTGTTCTGGGCATGTCTGCACCGATACGCTGGGTGAGGACCCCTGCTGAGACACATGCCTAAGGCTGCATAATTCCGTAGAGCAATTTAGCTCCATATAAAATTCCCAGGCATCATAGTAAGACTTACAATATGGCTGAAGATAAATGTCCATGTTGCACTGACCGACAACTGCCACACAGCTGGGTTTGCTTTTAGGTCTTCATCAAGAAAAGACAGCAGCTTTCCAATTCTTGGACCGTGAAGCCTTGCTTTGGCTTGCCAGACTGGCAAAGAAAAGACACAACTGGTGTGTCGATGCTCACTGGTCCTGTATAAAATGACTGTTTCCTTTCGCTGTGCTCTGTGAATTTCAACATGGTTTTCATAAATATGCAGCTTTGCAACTACAAGAAAAGAATTAAATGAACATATTCCTTCAAAATGTATGAATTCCTATTTAAGATTCTGCATCCTGCAGTTTTAATCACGAGTGATTTTTAGTTTATATTTGGATGCAATGCACCTCCGTTTAAAAACATAAAAAGGTTGAAAAATGCTTTCAGTTTAATATACTGTCAGGTTCACTGCATTTTTCAGGTTTCTCAGCAAAAGCTGCTATTTTGGGAGGCTCGTTGCAACACCCTGCCGTGAGAAAATAATTCCGACGAAAGCTTGGCTTTAAACTCTGGGAAATTTCTGTATCTTTTGCTTTGCAAATTAATGCAAGCACCTCGTCTCCCCTCATTATTTATTTATTTGAAGCAAATGTTTCCCTCTGTACTCACAAAGAAGCGTTTCCCTCTACAACAAAGTTACAGTAACGTAGGTGTTTTGTCCCCAAGTAAAGAAAAACATGAAGAAACACTTTCTCATGTTTGCACTTTATATTCTGTCTTGTCAAACACCTGATGGATAAATCTTCACCCTAAAAATTGCTTTTCATTATTGCAGGTTTTTTGTGTGGAGCAAAAAAAGAACTTTTATGGAGTTTTATGGAGCTTACCAGAGGAAAAACGCTTTGACTGTTGATCGCTTGCCAGTCTGTGCCATGCAGGGACCCACCTCAGATATCCTCAGACATCTAAAATATCAGTGCAGCGTTATGTAACTGTGATCAGAGCCACATCAAGACAGCTTTTAGCTTGATCTGATTTAGGGCCCAGTAGGTTGCAAATACTCTTTCATGTGTCCAGAAAAAAGAGAAAAAAGAAAGAATTGACAAATCTTTGGCAGCACTTTTTTTTTAACATGTAAAAGATTTTGTTCAAGGCCTCCTGTTGCCCTCTGTTTAATTTGCATTCTTAAACAGTCTTGCTTTCACCAATTAGCTCAAGTAACACATAACACCAGTCACCAGACCTGACACAGCTCCATTTAATTAAGCCGGATCAAGATCCTGACAGACTGCACTCATTGTTAAAACCTTTCCCCGAACCTTTAAATGTCTGTCGTGCTAGACGTCCTCAAGACTGCATTGATCCTCTCAGGTACATTAACCTATCAATGCAGCAGGTACTCTGCATTATGATTAAGCGCATGGAAAATATCCACGCTCCTCACTCCGAGGTCAGAGAAAGGCAGCTACAGTAAACCGCAGCATAAGATGAAGCTGCGTCCTGGCATTAATATTAATGAGATGGAGTCTATGCTGTGCTGTATCTATCCTGAATAAAAAACATACTCTGATTAAGTGTGGCCAGCAACATTGTGTGGGCTATAACGCTCGTGGCACATCTGGATTATATGAGTTCATTCAAGGTATTGATGAGGACACTTGGTTAGGTAAGCGAGGCAAGTGGACAAGGAAATAGCCGGCCGCTGAGATGCGGCATAATTAAAGTGCAGGGGTGCGCTTCGTGGCACTGGCGGGCTCCTTGCCACATTCCCCATTGACTTTCAAGTGGACGAGGAAGGTCAGCAACAAGGTGTTTAGAGCAATCTCCACAAATTGTTGGACTGAGGCTTGATAATCTCCAAGGCTTTAATGGATCTCAGATCTGTTTACCAAGTGAGTGCACCTTACAAAGTCATTTGGCAATTGTTTTACCCTCTAACACAATAATAGAACTGGAATTGGATTTTTGATCAATGACATCAGTGGTTAAGTTGATATATTCAATAAGCACGACAACCTTGAGCCTCATAGAATTACTGTGTGTGTCTGTGTGTGTGAGAGTAAGGGGCTGATTTTGTACTGTACTCCTCAACTGTGCAGACAAATGCATGATTTTATTCAAGAGGCATTTATCCCTTTTTTTTTCCATCGTCCCATTGAACTGTTTTTTTAAGCTTCCCTCTCTTCAGGAGAGTGACCCATTGAACACTTGTAGGTAAATATTCACAAACACAGCAAAGTGTAGAACAGTTTGTTCAATGTTTATCTCAAACTATCCAGACATGCAAACATTATTTCATCTTACTGGAAGGCTGAGGGTCTAATGTTTGAATGGTGAAGAGGAGGAATGGAGCATTCTGTGCTGCCTTGCCATGTGTGAGAATGACTGAATTTCGACCAAAGCAGGGCAACAGAGGCAAGGAATTAGCATAGGAAGAGGGAACCAGCATGGTCTATCTGGCTGAGAGTTGATCTGAGGGCTGTAATGTTTCCTCTGGTCTCCTTCCAGGCATTAATGGTTGAATGGATTGGGTTGGACATGCCCGAAGACTTAACCAGCCTCTAGTTTAGCTCCAAGCAAATCTGAACAGCCTGTATCTTAAGCTCAAATAAGCACAGTGGTCACTGCCCTGCTGATAATTTGAACAACTCTCAAGGAAGCTGCTCTCTCATATGTAGCTCATTTATCAGATCGTTAAGCTTGTGGTTTGTTAAGACAGCAGCTGCAACAGGGAGATGACAGCTATACAATCAGCCTTACATATTTCCACTTCCACAGTTACAAGTGAGTCTCATATACACATTATACAAGGAGCCTCATGACTAATACAGATGGTTGCCTATAAAATTGCAGGAGTTCAGTCTCTCAGGCGGACCCATGGAGAGGATGAAAGAGTAATGAGTAATATGGGTTTAGAAGTCTTTAAAAAGAACTACTTATGACTTGTTACGCTGCATTGCAGCTCAGATGCAGTTGTGAAATATTCAGCCTTTTAAAGACAGGATCCTTCTTTCCCTGCCATTTCTTTATCATTTTAATTTCACTGTAGCAGTATCCATAATTCACAGTGATTTTCCCAGTCTCCTTGTCTTTCCCATGTGGAAAAAAAAAATAAATCGAGATGGATTCCCCCTAAGTTTCATGAAAAGAAATTGTCACATTCTCAAGCGAACAATGAGAACACTATTACAGGACTTGGCACAGAAAAGCCTCAAAGGCCTTGGCACAAAAGCCGCTACAAATTGAGAAGATAGAAGTGCAAACTCATTAGCTTACCAGGTTTCCAATCACAGCATTTTTTTTTTATATGCTGCATGTCTCGGCCTGCAGAGTGCTCATCTGATGAGAGCTGTTTTGCATGACTTCAAAGGGTACAGCTCTGCTTCAGAACTTCAAGCTGATGTTTTCAGCACTTACATGTTTTGTCAGAACACGTATGGCAATGTTGAGCTGTTGAAGCTCTGTGACTGATAATGAACTGGGACCAAAACTTGCATGACATGCATCACTTTTACTTTGATTTCAGGTAGCTGCATTGTTTCTGAATGTATGGCCACTTGTTGTTTTGAGAGGAGTTTGTGTATTTGCTACAGCGTGACAACCTTCCTTATAGTGCTCTTCATTTAATAGCATACACTACAGAGCATATTTAAGGCTCAAATATCATCTTACAAGACTGGTCTCAAATCCTTATGCACTTTTGGTGTAAAATAAATAAGGCCTCATCTAAACTGGCAAGTTACCTTGTTTTACAGTATATTTGACCAGAGAATACCTGTGATATCATGTCAGTAGTATGCGTAAATAAAACATGTTTGACGAGACCAGAGTGGGTCTTGTAAAACAGATTGGTGACACAGATGAAACCTTGTAGACTCTTCCAACTTATGGCATCACAGCATATTTGATATTTGCTCTGATCTTTGTTTGCTCTCTGCTCTTTCTACATCAAGTATTTAATCTGCAGTTTGATGATTATGATTGCACTCAGTCATGGATTCATTTACGTAAGTGACTGGATTCAAAACTGCAGCAACACACGCACACATTCATTGCATCCCGGCAATCAGTCTGCTCCACTTTCAGCCATCCCCCTGGGTACACCATATGGAGACTATTGAAAGATATACCGCTGTCATTAATGAGTTTCTCTTTTGTTTTATTTTTTGGAACGTGCTTCCTTGTAAAATGACGGCATAGGTAAGGTATTACCCTGTTCTTCCATTAAGATGCATATCTCAGAGTCTGCAGTGTTCATTCTCAGACAGCTCGTCTCCTGCACCATTTTCATTCTGCTCTGAGAGAAGCTCCTCCGTGATGCTGCACTACCATCTGCTGGGGGACGTATATGAAGACTCCACTGAAGCGGACGCTCAGCTGTCCTTCGTCCTCTCATCCGCTCTGTAACAGAGATTGATTTCTCTGTCTGTCACTGATGACATTGTACAACTGCTGTGTTTAAATTAGTAGCAGCCTGATAAGAGAATATAAATGAATCAAATATATCTGGACTTAAAATCTTGCAATTCATTGAGGGAATATATTCAAGGGCTGCAGAGAAGTCTCCCATTGATATGGTTTAAAATTGACAGTGACCCGGAACAGCTCCTATTTATGATTAAACTTGTCTGGCAGTGCACTAGAGAGGGAGTTTGACTCTTTGCACAGCAGAAACAACTAACAGCCACAGCTGTTTGACTCTTCTAAGAGGGAGCATAACATATTATGTAACGCAATTATGCATCAAAATTAATAGCAGGCAATTGTGCGGGCAACCAGCCAGCTGTGATGGTTTTAATAAACTGCCCAAATCTGAAAAAAAGGCAACCTTTTCATACAAGAGGCAAATTTGCAGACACATACACACACACACACACACACACACACACACACGCACACACACAGACAGGCACACAAAGCATACAAGTCATCTTTCAGTCTTGAGACAGTTTAACAAATTGCCATGACATAATATAGCGTAATATGGCTTCCAGTATGTCATACTGTTAATCTGTACCGCTTGGCTTATTTTCAGGTGACGGATATCAAGTTCAATCATTGGAGAAAGTGCTCTCACAATGATTCTTTGAATCAAGCCTGCATGCATAAAGATGGCGAATAGCTTTGAGCACTTTGTATGTTCAATTTACATAATGCCTTTAACTCCAGTGCATCCGCTATTAGACCCAAAGGATAGTTCATCAGCAGACTGTATACAGTGCATTTAACATACACACTGGATGGAGGATCATTAAAACAAATATATTAAGCGTTACATAAATTAGCACACATTATCCAAAGCGCAGGGGTGGGCTTTAGGGATACGGAGGAGTCACTGCAGCGTTCTTCATGACAAACACAGACGTCTGTGATAAACAAAAAACACCAATAGAGCACAAATTGTCTCCAGGGGCTTCAGACGGAGCCTGTTATGACAGGGCTTCATTACTGTGTGATGAAAACGGCCTATTCCAGCGGAAGAATCTGTTTTCCTTCCCTTTCCATCATGATTGCAAGGTGAGAGTTCATCTTGAGCCATTCTGAATGTCAGAGATAAACTTGCTGGTTTGCCACATGCACAGAAACACAGGGAGCCAAGAATGCTCAAGGTGATGCCAGCGGCATCCTGCTACGCCTGATAACAACTACACACTCCAGCTCCAGAACAATTTCATGAACAGGTAAATATTTCATTCTGTGGAGCGGTGGGCAAGCATTAAGTCAAATCGATCTATGTAAGTCCTGAGTTGCTCCTTCCCTGCTTACAGCTGCTAATAGCGATCACAGCCCATTACATGATACGCAGTCTTTGCTGCCACCAAGTGGTGGTCAAAACTACTCCGCTTTGCTGGTATTTTTTAAAATATGAATGTGCTGCAAGCACATCGAATGCAATCCGATGCTGTAAACGTACCCAATCGTTCATGATTGCTTCACAGAGAGCAGAAGTCCGATCTGAAGTCTTTCTTAGGGCAGGGTTTATTGTCACTCCGCTCTACAAGGCAGATGCTGTTTGTACGCACACGCCACCGGGAAATGACTTGCAGTCTAAACAGCTGTAAATTTCTGCTGCGTGGCGGCCTCGGCCTACGTCAAGATTTTATAACAAAGATTGATTGGAATTATATTATCCTTTCTGTTACTGACGGACTCCACTCAATGGATCTGTAAAAGGAAAAGCATCACGCACAAGCTTGGGTCGTAAAGAGGCCATGATAGATAAAGGCAGGTTCAGTGGGGGCTGAAGGACCACTGCCAGCTGAGGCTGAGAATCTGGCTGTGCTTGCATTTTAGGAACTGCATGCAGAGAACACTTTATTGCACAATTTATTTCCAAGAATATAACGCATAGTGAATCACCTTTATTTTGGGCCTGATGGCCGGTATGCATGCTGCCACTCATTCACATAACCTAGCAGGCATTAATCTGTGCAAAAACAATGTTCGGCTGTGCACCGATGAGCACATCTTCAGCACCCACTGAAGTGAACAGTCAGATGTTATTACATTCTGATGATTTTCAATTTAAAGAAACTGCAGTCAAGGATGAGAATTGTTTTTATCATGGAGACGTGCAATTTACTGCAGCAAAAAGGAATTTGTTAAATGGATTGGAAAACCGAGTCCTCAAAGGCAAAACAGTGGACCCTTATTAACAGCTCACAGCAAGCTCCTTGGATTCAAGCGAGGTAAACCAACTGAGAAGAGACTTTATAATAATGCTGTTAATTAAAACGCTATTAAAGTTTTCTGAACTTTTTGACTACAGGGAGCCAGACAGGATCAAATCCAAGTGTAATGTGTTAACTGGAATAATACTGAGTCGGGCAGGATAACCAACCAAGCAAAGCGGGAATCTGCCCTGTGCCAAGCTCCCAAGCGCTCCAAAGTCCATATATTCTGTCCAAGCATTTCCTGGCCTTGTTAATTTGTTTGTTGCAAATTTGTTTCAAACTTTCTCTACTGAAATACAAATCAGGAAGGAAGATTAAGGCTTTTTCAAAACACACTTAGTCCTGATTCAGAAGTGATGAGGTATAAAAGTCCATTGAGTTGCTCAAACTACCATAAGTTGCGGTGAGACTTGTTTGCATGGTGGCCTGCCACTTAGTTGGTTTTTGTTTTAGCTTGGCCTTCAGAAACCCATCTGGAACCCAACAGGGGCCAGAAAACACAAACATATCTCCCATATTTAAGCTTCTCTGCACTGGCTTCCTGTATGTTTTAGAGTTGATTTTAAGATCTTACTTTTTTTTAAATTTATTTAAATTGACCGGCCCACCAGTACATTGATTGCCTGGAAATCTACACTCCTGCGCTCTCTCTGAGATTTGGGGGCCGGTCATGGCTCGTGGTGCCTAATGCCTCGTTTCCACTGAGGAGTACGGGTCGGGTCGGTACGGGTCGGTACGGTCCTGAATGGTCCGGTCCATTCAG
>JBBDHI010000007.1:24781623-24792113 GCA_037177115.1 Craterocephalus stercusmuscarum
ATCACCGATCACGTACTTTTTTACGGAAATCGGCCGATCATGATCGGTGGCCGATCGATCGGAACACCACTAATTACTACACAGCATGTTAAACAGAATGGACAATTTGGAGATTTTTCCTTTTAGTCATCTACCCGTGAATGCAAATTAAGAAGTGATTTTTTTTTGTTTCTGTTATGTGTCACAGGAAATGGTATGGATGACAGCTGTACCATCTCACTCTGTAAGAGAGTTGTAAGCAGCTTCTCCTGATGCTGGAAGAGGAGAAAAGAACTGGCTGAAGTTCTTTTTATAAAAAGCAATTTTTATTTTTTCATTTAACACAACAGTATTTGTCATTATAATTGAAAATTATCTTTCATTATTTTCATTTTAGTAGCATTCAACTTAATATACAGCCACTGTATTTTCAGTCAAGTATACTCATGCACATACTGTTGATCCTTTAATAAAACAACATGTAGCACTCAACACTGTAAATCTGAACCGTCTCTTTGTTTACTTGACAAAAAGATATAACCGAGACATATGTGATTTCTATGCACTGATGGGGTCCACTTTGTTGGTCTTAGTGAGGACTTGTGCAGCACCGTTATGAATAATCTGCACTTGACTTATAGATTTTTTTGGAAGACCTGTAAAGATTTTCCAGTTTTTCCAGGTCCTGCTGGGACATCAGATCTTTCAACCTTGATATATTCTGAAGATGATAGCTGGACTTTGTAATTCCCTTAATGTGCTTTTCAAAATTTAGTTTTGAGTCAATCGCTGCCCTAAAATTTCTGGCCTGATCGGTGGTTTTTAGGAGTACAGAATGAAGCTCAGTGGTGACGTTCAGCCATTGTCTTTGGCTCTCAGTTTTGTTAGTGATCAAGTGAAAAAAGTTCTGTTTCATCCAGTCATCCAATCATGCATTTACCAAGAGCCTGTGCTATAGGCTCTTGGTAAAAAGCGGCGGGGGGGGGGGGGGGGGATGGGAGTGGATGGCCTCGTGGGTTGCGTAGTGGGCTGGCACGCGGGTGATGGCAGCCTGGCCATCCACCTTGGACCCCCAAGCAAAGTCCCAGGACCCAGGCAGCCCTAAGTAGCTGCCCACTGCTCTCTGGCCTAATTGTTCATGTTCCTCCAGAGATGAAATGCAGAAATGAATATATGCATTATAGCTGTGGACTGTTAGCAGGCAGGCTTTTTTTCCAGGTCCAGAAACTGCTTACAATTCTCTAACAATCATCTTTTTTTAATCACACATTTCACCAGAGTTGCATCGATATACAGATAAGTTCTAAAGTACTCATACTCAAAGTCGAACAATACCAGGAACCAATCCCAATTTATTCTGTGCAAGGTTTATTTCACATGAAATTTTAGCTATGTTGTCATTTTAATTTATATTCCATTTCTATTTATTTCACCATCATTTGTTGTAATAAGCAGAGAAGAAAATAAAACCTGTCTTCCAATTCATTTCATTTTTTTAGTGTGGTACTAGTAATAGTACTTGGTATCTGCAAGTACTCAGATTCAAGTATCGTATCGTATAGGCTAGGTTTAGAAAAAAGTGGTATTGTTGCATCTAGGGATGTAACGATACATCGAAAATTGATTTAAAATCGATTCAAACTGGTTTAATCATGGCAATCAATGTAGAAAAAAGGAAAATCGATTTGCATGTAATGCATCAATGCAATCAATGCAGATGACGTTCAAAACAAATAAAACTTCTTTTGTTCATAAAAAGATTAGTGATCATTTCCATTTCTATAATAATTATTTGTTCAGTCTTAAGTTTTATTAGTACCACAGGCAATAGAAGGTCACAGTTTTAAACAAGGAATACATAGGCAAATATAAGAAAAAGACTATTCATTTGGCCTTAAATAACAAAAATAAAAAACGATAACTTAAAATCCAGAATTGAATCGAATCGGATCGAATCGGATCGTGGCTTGAGTGAATCGTTACATCCCTAGTTGCATCCCTACATGTAACATTCCAAAATGAAGATGCTCACATTTCTTCAGCATACTTATGTTAATCATATCACTCATAAGATACAACAAATCTCTGCACACTGTGTCAGCCTCTTTTATCGTTCACCTTGCCTTTTTTCATTGAAATGGAGGGCCATTCATACTCTGTGCAGGAGAGGGAGGAAAAATAACCCAGAAAAGAAAAAATATTAATATCTTGGACAGCAGATTCTAGCTTTCTGCAAGATGGGTAAACTAATTCAATAGTTTTGCCGTTATGTTAGAAACAGGGCAGGATAGGCCAGTAGCCTTATCCTCCCATTTAGTCCCATCATTTACTGTGAGTTGTTATACAAAACGGCAGAGACGCGGTTAGCCTGCAGTGGAAAAGCTACGTGGCTACGTATACAGCACTGGATTATAACCCCTTTTTACCATCTTATCGCTCCCGTTTCATCGTCCTCCTCATTTCATTGCAACAGATCATCTCTTACTCTACCATTCACGAGAAACTAATTCACATGACGATCTTAGCTATTAGCAGTAGCATGATACCAGATACACATATTACACACTGGAGCTTTAAAGAAAAGAAACAACATCAAATGTCCATACACATCTTGTTACAATATTAAGTCTGTAAGGAAATAAACTGGAATTTACTGATTAAAGTTTGTAGAACTTCATCCGAGTAACCTATTTACATAAAAAAATGCTTAATGAACACGTGTAGGTCGGCCATTACAGGTGCGGTGTACCTGCTCAACTCAGTACTTTAGCAAAGTAACATAGTAAAATTCAGCCAAAGCATTTGTCCGTCTAATACAAAATGCACTTATGTAACTCATAGATAAATATGAGTCAGAAAAACTCATTTCACCAACCTGTAATTTTGCAGGAAGCATGGAAGACAGATAGATGTTCGCGGTGGTTTGATGGCAGGTAGCCGCTGGTCTGCGCATGCGTTCCTCCGCGCAGCTTACCACACCCAGCGCTCAACTCAGGAGACACTCCCTCTGCTGGCCAGATGTCGCTATTGCACCCAAAACACAAAACAAGTGCACTGTTGATGGAAATGGGATATTCTTCATTCATCTAAAAACAAATTAAACTACAGCTGCGATCATGCATCTGTAGGCATCACACCAGCCATTCAATTCAACTTTATTCATATTCCGCACATTTATAACATCATTCTAAGGCGTTTCACAGGCAATCGGTTTAAGCCAATCTGATTGTCTTACATTCATACAGACAAGCCAATTTATAACAAATAGCCAAATGTAAGGAAACCAACCAACTGCATGAATCTAGTCTTTGATTCAATCCGCTTCTGAGCAAGCTGGTGGTGGTGGCCCTGCACTGGCCCTCAGTCTCCTAATGGCATTGGATTATATATCTGCATGTTGTCTGCATAGCTATGGTAACAAATTTTGTTGCAATTCATGACCTGTACCAGCTAGCATGTAAATGTTAAACAGAAGAGGCCACAGGACGGCACCTCTGTTTTTCTTGTTTGCTCAGATGTAAAGTTACCTGCTGACACAAAGAACATTCGGCTTTCTTAGTATATTTTGAACCAGTTTATTAAAATTCCAGAGAGGCCCATCCAGTTCTCTGCTTGTCTGAGCATTAAATGGTGGTCAGCTGTATCAAGTACAGCACTAAGGTCCAGTGAGACTAAAACCACCTTTTTTATTCAACATTTGTATTAAAACATTTGTCATTAATCACTTTGGCCAGAGGGTTTCTGTGTTACAGAATATGTAATGTTTTTTCCTCGTTGGAAATATTTTCTGAAATTAATTTGTACGGGTAATATTGGATAAAGAATATTCAGTATAATCTCATTCAAATAAACTAGGTTTTTCTAGCCTTTGGTGGATTAGGAGGTCTAAGATTTACGCTGCCACTCCGTGTTTAGTTCTGACTCTGGGAACTGAAAGTAGACCTGACCCTGATGACCTGAGTGATGTGGTTGGTTCATAACAAACCAGAAGATCCTGAATATATTTTGGCCACAAACCATTCAGTGCTCTGTTATCTAACAGCTGGATTTTTAAGTTGATTCTTTATCAAACAGGAAGCCATGGGAAAATACCAACTTACTTATTTTGAACTTGAGCTCCATATAAAGTGGGGGTTATTTCTAGAAATAAATGTTGCTGTTATGTTACTGTTATTTATTTTTTGTATTCTTGCTGTTTACATAAGGTGGTGTTTTTCTCACCTGGTCCTCAGTGCCTTGCCATGTCACACGACTCTGTACTCTGTGTTGTTTGTGTGCGTGTGTACATGATTATGAGTGCGTGGGTTTATATGTGGGGGTGGATGGGACAGGGTTTTATCGCATTTACTGAATTGTGAAGCACTTTGTGTTACTTTTGCTGTATGAGAAATGCTATATAAATAAAGTTTTTTATTATTATAAAAGAAGTGCAAAAATAATGTAGTTATGAGTTGTATTTTGTCTTTTACAAAGGTGGCTTAGATGAAGTAGAACATGTATGTAAATAGCCTGTTAAAAGTGTTTATATCATAGTGTAATATTATAGACTTACAATGTGGTCTCAAAAAGTTATTTCATTTAATAAGCAATATCTAAATACCGTTTCTGGCAATACCAAATAATTAACAGCTATAATAACAAAATACCACTAGAGGGCAGATGTGGATTACAAGTACAAGCAGTCCTCTGAGGAAAGCAACATATGAATATATATTCACCATCCCTAAGCTCAAAATAAATGTAAAAGACACCTGGATTAAAGATTAAATGCTTTTAATCCAGTTTTCTTAAACGTATTGGTGAAAGACTGCAGGGGGAAATGTAACCGCATCCTGCTGAATAATGTAGAGTCTGATCAGCACCATGGACAGAGACAATAAGGGCACAATGGACAGCGCCGGACAGACACTGAAGATGTAGGTCTGAATCATTGCTGAATATTCAATACAAATGAAAGAAAAGAGAAAATAGAAAGAAAATAAGTGATTTATGTTGTTTAGCCATGGCACTGAAAGCCAGGGGGGCGTCATATCTTTACATTTAGTTTCCACCACTGTCATCTGTTGATCACCTGTGGGACATTCTGTTCAGATCCACGAGGGGTTGACGCCACAGTCAGCCCACTCATAGCTGGGATTTCCTCAGACTGGAGAGCGAGTAGGGGGTGGGAGAAAAGATGTCGTAATCACTCGCCCCTTACATCGAGGTTGGCGTCACTGCATGTTACGTCAGAGAGGCGGATAAAAAAAGGGAGGGGTGGTATTTAACCCTTATTCCTCGACGCCGTAAGACACACCAGTAAAGAGTGATGCTACCTTTTAAACACCGCTTGATTGTTAACCAGTGCCATAATCCACGAGCTGAGATGTTTTATGTAAAAAATAAAAATAAATAAATAAAACATTAAAAAAAATCGTTGTTCCGTCTGATTTTCGTCCTCAGCTGTGATTGGCTGAAGCAAGCGGTCGTAACACAAGCTACTATTTACTCTACTCGTTATTACTTATCAATAATCCGCTTTTATAGGCCTACCACTATTATAATTTACAAATGGTCTTCTGGGAGCATCAATTTATCTGACTAAGTTTAATTAACGTGCTCGTGGTAAATAACCACCAGAATAGTAGAGCCATATGAATACATCTCTCCACGAAACCTTTATCATCCTCATTAGTTTGCTGTCATATAGTTACTTCAACACCTGAAGGGACTATAGAATACAATTTTTACTTAACATTACAATTTTATATGCGCATATAATAGTTAAAGACTGTTAAATAATTGCGTTTTTCAGTGTTATTTAGGGTTAAACTGAAACACAACACAAACCAAGTCATTTTGTTCAATAAATAGAGAAAAAGTTTTGCATGAAAGTTTGCTAATGGAAAGCAGTATTAACATCCAAACATCCTATAATATATGTTTAATGTCTCTTCACATAAACCGAAATATTCAGTAAATGGTATAATTTTTTTTTCTTGTGCTCGGGTAAAGTAACGGGATAGCGCGCCGTGATTCTGTTAAAATGACGTTTCTTTCTGTAAAATATCTGGAGTTATCAATAGCAGAGGGATCCGGTGTAGGTGGAGGAGAAGAGAGGAGGGGAGGGGAGGGGAGGGTACGAAATATTCTCATCCGCACTGTGAAGGGGGCCGTCCCTTAGTTAGTGGAGATCTGCCCGTGGAAGGCCCACCTATAGTGATCATCTGAAGATATCTCCCATTCAGAGGATAGTTTGACTTGATTGTCCGATCATATCATAAGGGGACAAGTCGAAGGCTATCTGTAAATAGGTAAGCATGGTTTATTTCCATTTGCATTGGTTTTTATTAATGTTCATTTTAGATATATAGAGGTCACCACCATTTGAGGACCATGCCTGTGTGCGCGTCGTCATCCACTGAACGATAGGCTGGCTTACACCATGTCTACACTAATTCACGGCTCGTAGCTCCCGTATAACAGCCATGCCTTGTCGTTATTATTTTCTCTGTGGAATATAACCCAAAGGCAAATAAACTGTGTAAATTGTGTAAATAGGTACATATGGATGCTGGATGTTGAAGACTTAACCATCTAGGCTGTATTTGCAACGCAGGAGTATCATTCGAGCTGTTTTAGTCTGCAGTCAGTCTCGTTCTGTTTTCTCCTAATATTCCCTGCGTGTGATCGATCGCACAGTCTGTTCCTGCATTATTCGGCGCTGAATGCGTGATGCCTGCTGATATCACACTGTAGCCTGCATCCCGCTTCCCTTCCCCCAGCAACGTAGTGTGGCTTTTGAAATAAATTCCACCCTCTAATATGATATGGAAGGATGCAGTCCCATTAAAAAGAAAGGAAAGGAACGGAGAAAGGGCAGGAGCAGTCCTGTCATCTCGCTGCCACCGAGAGTAGCGTTACACACGAGCAATAATTAATGAGCGCCTCGATGTTTAACCATTTCATTGAAATCGTTTTGCCTTGGAATATTTCAAAAGGGGGCTGAATGCATGAGTGAACAGAAGGTTTTTAATACAGCCTGATGGCTGGACTGCAGCAGTCACGATCTACCACAGGAGGCGGTGCTGCCTCCTTTCACCATAACCTATATATTCTACACTTAGACTGAAATACATTAGGGTTAATGAGAATGGGTGGAAGTAAAATTTGTGAAGTCTACATTAAATTGTTATGAGCAATTAAGATTCAGTTGAGTATAAAATGAGCTTAAACCTGTATGGCGACTGTCACTGACATCTCATGTTTCTTCTTTTCACAGTAGCTTGGCCAAGATGGATGTGTTTATGAAGGGGTTGTCTAAAGCGAAAGAGGGGATGGCTGTGGCCGCAGAGAAGACCAAGGAAGGAGTTGCAGTTGCAGCTGAAAAGACCAAGGAAGGAGTTATGTTTGTAGGTAAGGCAAGAAATTCCCTTCTGTTTGCAGGTTATTTACATGCAAATCACATATATTCTCTTTGTGACTGATAGTATAACCCAGTCACATGCAAGTAAAGCATGTTTAACTATTCTACCCATGGAGTATATATCTTTAAATATTTAAACTAAACGCCCACTCTCTTCACTGGGTCAGCATTGAATCCTGCGTCTTCCATACCAGAGGCCTACATGGTTATTTTTACCTCTTTGTTCAACATTATCTTACAAGTAGGGGATAATATTACAGCTAGGCCTATTTATAGTTCTTGTTTAGCACTACAAACTAAATTCTCTTCCATTTAGTAGCACCATAAGTGCTCCCTTTGATAAAATCAGCATTGTTCATTAGAACTGCAGAGATATGATGAATCACCCTGCATATCAGCTGATCAATATCTTGGTATTACTAATGCATACTGATGCAGTACACATTAGAATTACAGTCATGTCCCAAGCCAGCAAAAATATATATATACATTTACCCCTAATGTGGTAGTGGTTAATAATGCATGGTGTTAGGGAGTAATCTTGATGTGTGAGACAGTATGTCTTTGTGCCCTTTTACTTGACTTGAGTGTTTTACAGGCAGGAGATGAAAGGGGTAGTGGGGTGGGGCAGCGGGATGGTGGGAGCAGCACCTACCACATGTCTGCACATTGGGCAGAAGCAGACTGTAAAACAGTCTGAGTCCATAGTTACCTCCTGTAGTCAAACAGGCAAGAGCTCTTTCTATTCATCAGTTTTAATGCAGCCTAGTTTGTTATGGACTTCTTAACTGATATTTACTTTACTTTTTCGTTCAAATCAAACAAATCTCATGTAGTCAATCTTATTATTGTATGGAAGAATAACAAGAAAAAGAGAGAGAGGAAACTCAAGTTAAAATAACAGAGGTTCTCTATCTCCTCATTTACAGCACAGCTGCCAACATATCACACAGATAGACTTTAATCCAAACAGATCATTTTATTTAGATTAAAAAGGACACGTTGAAATAGGTGGATGGGTATATGTAGAAGAGAATAACAAGCAGCTGGCAGGAGGCAGAGCAGCAAATTACATTTTTAAAAGACTTAGCAGATTCCAGTGCAGCTTCTGTTATATGTTCTTCTTTTGAAAGGCAGAGATGTGCATGATCTACTTATCAGTGTCACTGAGTGATGATTCAGAATAATTGTTTAATGGTGTGAAATCATTTTGAAGTGATTAACTTTTGATGCTGTTGAACATTTTCTTTAAAAAAAACACAATGAAGTGATATTCTGAACCACAGTATTTAAAAAAAAGTAATTCACGCTGTACGGGATCTGGCTTTTACACATTGGGTATTCTCATTATCTGTTAATGTGACCAAGTGTTTCATGTATTGTTATTTTCAATCTATGACACAAGAAGCCGGGGGTGGCAACCCGTTCTAAAGCTAAAGGTTTACTGGGTGTCGTTACATAAGGACAGCAGCGATTCCTTGCATTTGTTGGATGCATACAGTAGGCAATATTTGCCCTTTGAATATTAAAACTTGTAATAAATCATGATAAAATTGATGAAAACTCATCTGTTATAAATGTGAGTGAGTGTGATTATACAGTATGTCAGGAACCATGTGCAGCATCTTCTCGGGATAAAATCCCCCCGTTGCATGGGGTGAATAATTCCTCATGAATTGTTCAGGTAGTTGGTGTGACTCAGGGGAACTGGAGCACACCTGCCAGGAATTTGTTTTCTCAGTCGCCTGGATATTGCTTGAGGACACAGATTTATTCTGCTAGTTTGTCTCGTTATTTCTGCAGCATTGTATTTCCGGTGATTTCAAGAGATGCTGGGTGTTACAGCAGAATCTGTCAGATGTGGCATATTGTGGATGGGAACGTATTACTGGATCTCTTTAGCACTGCTTCCCTGTCATTCATCAGGCCGCCCGAACGTGTCAGGCTGCTATTGGAACACGCTCAGACTAATTTTCCATCTTGTCCATGCTGCAGGATTTCTGTGGTGTCTGTGTCATTGCTTGTTGAGCATGGTGGTGCCCTAGAAAGCTGCATGTGCTGTGCTTGAAGGCTCCTCTTGGAGGAGGGGTAACAGTGATTTGATAGGTCTGTGGCCCACCTTTTGACAGCTGCTGCTACAAGAGACCACCCACCCAGCTGAGTAGTCAGGCTGAGTGGGGCAAGGAGAATCAAGACCCAGTTTAATGCTGCAACAGATAGGTTTATTCATGTGTTTTGCCCAGTGTGACTCCCTGGATCACTTATTGTGCAGCACTGAAGCAATGTTCTCACTTTAGTAAATTCCTGCAGTTACTATAAGTCACATCCAGCGATGGCATCTCATAAGACATATTGTCTTTATTTGAACTTGTGCAGGCCTTTTTCTTTTAATTTAAAGATCAATAGTACACAATTGATCAGGAGCAGGTTGCTGGAGAAGAAAAGAATCACAAGATTTTACCAGAAAAAGGCAGTTTGTGAAATTGAAAATGTTTTTACAAAAAACATCAAGTCTCTCTTTTTTTGCTCATCACAGGATACTGTAATTGTCATTGGAGAATTTGCTGCTTTAAAATGCAAAACATAACTTCTAATTTCATCTTGTTATCACAACCGCATCTATTCTGCTTTGCATTAAAGTGGACTTAGTGCTGTAGCTGCGCTTCACCAAAGCCATTGCTTAAACAGAGTCATGTTTTGCTTTGAGGCTTGCTTTTTGTAGAAAGAGTTCTGTACTTTATCCCTATTTCGTCTCTCCTCAGTGGGCTTTTAAAGGGCCTCAGGGGCCGATAAGATGTGTGTGTGCTGTACACTTGAGAGGCTGTCAGGGCCTGAGTGATCAGCAGCAATAGGCACACAGTAGATTGCTCAAATAGCTTGATGGAGTACAGTCCAGATGGATGAGATCCGCCAGAGGTCGGAAATGTAAACAGTTGTAGCTTAAACCAAACTTTAATAGTCTCTTCTTTGAAAAAGAATAAAAGAGAGAGAGAAACTCAGAGGGCTGAAGCCATTATTGTTTTTCCAATACTTTTTGGGGTAAATCACTAGCAAATACAAGTTATATGGTTTTACTTAGATTAAAACTAAGTGGTTGATAGTGACA
>JBBDHI010000007.1:24840279-24852274 GCA_037177115.1 Craterocephalus stercusmuscarum
AAGATTTGTACTTTTTTTAAATGAAAGTTGCTAGTTCTGCTTTACCAAGTAGTGCAATCATTTTCTTTTTTTTAATTGTTGTGGCTGAATTGAGAGGGTTGTTCACTAATAAATGTATGATGTATACCAATATCACACGTGTTTTTATTTGACCTGCTACAGAACGGTTGAGATCTCCGTCATAAATATGCGGAAAGACGTCGCCAGTCGGAAAACTGATTTTTGTGCTCCACTCCCCTAAATGACTTCGTCCTCATTGTTTACTCGTTCACTGAACCCTGGCACAGAGGGGAAAAGCAGCTTATCTGGCACATCTCATCAGCACCTGCAAGCGTTGCACATTCTCAATAAACCCACATTTTTAAAATGTTTTTAATTTATAGTTGGAAAATTACATCTTTACATGAGCCCATTCAGATGTTACAGGCAAAACAGGCATCTATGAGTAACCACAGGCACACTATGGGCAGACTTGAACTATACTAGATAAAGCCACATGTAAAAACTGTGGCCTCTGTTAAATATCGTATGTTTGAACTTCATGAGCTTGAGGCAGTCTGCTTTACATAGTAACAAACCTGCATTTGGTCATTTTATGACAGGTGAGTCCAAAATAAAATATGCAAGGTAAGTTGGGAGACTTTAAATATTAAACTTATGTACAGGTAATGGCTCATTAAAAACAGGGTTCCCATACCAGATTTATGTTCAAATCCACCATCCTGCTACCTAAAGTTGTACGTTTTTCTCTCCACACTACATGGATTGATGATACCAGCAGCACCAAACTTAGAATACTTTAGTTGAGCATGTTACTCACTGTGGAGGAAGAGCGAACTACAGGCAGAAGGAAGGTTAAATTTGGTCAGCTGGACCAAACAAGCGATCACATAAAAAAAAAAAATAATTACCAAGGCAGTCACACCACAAAAATCCAGACTTCTCAACACAGTGTGGTGTTTCGTGTATTAATACGAGCTGTTGTCCTCTGTTGCCTGGCTGACGAATTCGGGATATGGTTCTGAACCAGGTTTAGCTTCAGCGGTTTTGAGCAGCGGAGTAATCAAATCAAAGCAAGCGTTTCTGATGAGGAAGGACAAGAGTTAACTGGCAGCTACAACAACCATGGAAAAACCTTTCCACAGGAATATAAAGAGGAGTTCAAGGGAGGACTTCAAGAAGTATTTATTTGATAAAATTCAAGACTTTCCAGGCTATTGGGAACCCTGTAAACTCAACCAAAAGAGGACTGGATGCAGGGTGGTTTAATTTTCCAGGTTAGGATTTTATCTCAATGATCCCTTATGTATAATGGCCATTAACAAAATATGAAAAGAGAAAAAAAGAAAAAGGGTGGTTGGGGAACTTTTCTCCACGTAGAAGAGGTATGTCCTCTATTAATCGTCCGTAAGGTCTTGAACAAAAAGGACCTCAGAGCGGCTGAGTCCCGCCTCTTTCAACGTGGGTGGGTTGGGCTGCTCTTCAGTCGGAAGGCAGGGCAAGACTCTGCGAGGGAAGTTTGTAACTATCTGAAACATCTCTGGAGTTTCTTTCAAAGAGAACAGGAAGTCGTATATTACCTGTGAAAGGAAAATAACTCAGTGAACAGGGGAATTTTAGAAGTATGAGAGTTTTCTAAACATTTTCATCACTATTTCCCAACAATAACCACTATGACATATGGCTTTAAAACCTGACAGTTTACTGTAAAAGGCACATAGCCAGGAGGCACTCACCGCCAGAGATTGACCAAACAGGAATCGTCTTTCTACTCGCGTATCATTGGGCAGCTTAAACACTATTTTGACACTTTCTGGGTCATCTGCAGGAGGCTCCGGAGGAAGACATTCTGACTTCCTCTCCTTCTCCTCTTCGAGTGTCTGGAGTCACAAGTGACAACACAAGTCAGACACTCCATGCATTGTATTTTTGTTACAAGACATCATATGTTTGTTGGTCTGAGGAAAAAACAAAGGAAAATAATACCCACTCTTCGTCTCCGCTCCTCAGCAAGAGCAGTTTGCCGGACCTTCTCCTCTTCTTGCCTCCGCTGCTCCTGCTCCTCTCGTTTCTTTCTCTCCTTCTCCTGGTCGGCACGGAGGGAGGCCAGATAGGCTTCATCCTGCTGCTGCCTCAGCACTTGGGTCTGGTTCCTCTCCTCACTAAAACGAAACCGTCAGCCATTACCTGCTAACTAAATATTACAATACTCAGAGCACAAGGCCTCAAATATATGTAGGCATTATGCATATTTATGTTTTCTTTTCCTTTCTCAGTATGATGATTTTCTAACTTGTCAATTCTAAAAGTTTGTCAGGTTGAGCTTATAAGAAAAACTTTAACTGAACATTATATTTAAAGAACTTAATTTATAATTTTGAGACTTGACAAGTTTCTTGTGTAAACAGAAACTGATGCTTCATTCTTGTAAAATTCTCCTGGGTTAAAAAAGGTTATGGGTGGGTCCAACAGGTGAGGTGCTGGCAAAGTAAAGCTCGTTACGTACTCTGCACGAACAGAGAACTTTATTCTTGTTTAAAAGAACCAATACAAGTTTGACTTGGACGTTATTTCATACTTCACAAGAAGCTTCGTTCGCGATGGGGAGGGATTAGGAAAATTAACTTTCAACTCCAGAGTTGCACAGGTCCTCATCACCTTACAATCATCTAGGGACAGGTTGCCATCAGTCCGGTGGTGTTTTAAAAATATATCGAGAACAGGAGTGAAGAACCCTGTTCCTTGAGAGCCGTATTCCTGCAAGCTTTCCAACCATCCCTCCTCAGACACACCTAATTCAAATCAAATAGATTCAACAACCAATCACAGTGGCTCTTTCATTTCATCAGGTAAGTTGGAGCTGGGATGGATGGAAAACTTGCAGGATGAGGGCCACGGTTTGCCACCCCTGATCTAGAATGTGACCATGAGAAGAATTAACTGTAGGACTTTACAAAACCATTGCTACATTTAACTTCCGGTTAAATGTAACATGATGTTTTACAGTCAAGCTGACAAGTGAATTTCCTGATTTTACGTACCGTTCGAGGCGCTCTGACATCAGATATGTTTGGTTGGCATCCATGATGAAGGTGAGCTGATTGATAAGATCCTCTGGCTGAATGAGACCCTCAAGCCTGCCTACCACTGTCATCTTGCGGTCCTTTAGCATTATCATGGCTAGGAATGGGTAGGTGTTCTCCCGCAATGCTTGGGACACTAAAATACACCAAAACACAAATTAATTATGTCAGATCTCACACTCTCAACTGTGCTGCTACATAACACTAAGCAGTAGTTGCCCGACCGAAATGGGAATATTTTCTGCAAGCAACAGCCATTTTTTTTATTCTGACTTACTGTATATATTGCATTTATAAAGCGACTGTGTACAGTTTCAAATGTAAATGTTTCCATATGCTGCACTGAATCAGAATTAGCCATAAGCTAATTTACATTTGAAGTCCCCTATCAAGGCACAAAAACATAAATAACACATGGTAACACTTCCCTACACTGCCCCAAACATACTTTTTCAGCACCGTAAGAAGAAAGAAAAAAACAAAACAAAAGGTTCAAATCTAGAGTGACATAAGTCTGTGGTTCCAAACTTTTGTGGTTTTTAAAAACAGTTTAAATTGATATTTAAAACTGTTAATGGTACTGTAGCTATTTATGTAATCTGTTCATGCATTCTACTGTGTAGAAAAGGCAGTCTGCCCAAAGGTTGTGTTGTAGAAAGGTACATCACAGTTATAGATGGAAGCTATCCCAGTGGATTTTCTGAACTAGCAATGCTATAACAAAATCCAGCATACGTGCAGGGACCATGCCATTTAGGATCTTATATACTAGACTCAGATTTGAATAACATGAAATATGCCAACTTCCATCATGCATATGATATATACAGTGTTCCTGAATGAGTAAAAAGTAAAGGAATAATCAACTAAAGTTAGCATACCTCTGTAGCCCTCAGGCTTGCTCGTTGAACACGCCCAAAAGAGCATTCGCGTGTTAAGGAAGGTAATGACCTCTTCTGTACATAATGTGGCGCTAGAGAGCAGCACAAAGAGAACAATTAATTTACACAGAAAAGTTTTTTCATATTCACATGGTTTGAAATACCATATAACTATATATAAAACATAGAAATTTTACATGATAAAAACATGCAGGCTAATGCTGCTCTATAGACTACAAGCAGTATGAGAGATAATCAAACTCTCAACTGACAAAAGCAGAAAGGTAAATACTGTACCGGCAAAACTCGTCTGTGTCTTGATGATCGTCCCCGTGAAGGTACACTAATAGGTAGCGGAGCTCTCGTTTGGCATCGTTCAGTGCCTACATGTATCACAGTAACAGAACCAGTGACATGGTGGCAATGATGTCAGCTGTCCTTGCAGAATTTCCACATATCAACAGAGCCAAAAAAAGAATTTTTTGTAATCTCCTCATCTACAAACTCACCTGGCTGTAGGTCCCCTGATAGAACACGGGGTGTGACTGACCATACTTCTCCTTAAAACTATGAATGAAAGACACAACATCTCCGACAGGGTCTGTCACTCGGCCACGAGGATCTGGCCTAATGAACCGCAGGGCAAACCTTAAGGAAAAAGAAGTTAGCGTGAGGTCAATTACACTGAGTCATTGAGACTTTATAGGTTCAAATTAATTCGCTTTATTTACCTGAATATGTCCAGGAGTGTGTAATATGTAAATCTGAATGGTAGCATTATCAAGTAGTAACTCCATCCTAGTAATCCCTGCAAAGGGGCACAAATAAACCAGATTAAAGAAGTAGTAGTTGTATTCATATCTAAGTACAGAGTCTGAAAAGCCTAATTCATGAGAAATTAAAACATACAAAGATAGAATGGTGCAAACAAAATCAAGCAACACCTACCCTGGGTTGTGGCCTTGAAACGATGTAACTATATACTCTATGATCTGCTGTATTTACTTGAAGTGGTCTGGATGGTGGAGGGTTAAACACACTGGGAACTCCTTCTTGCTCATTAAGTCTGTCTTGCACTGCAGCCTGACACACAAACATGCACATCCATCACTGTACTGTCTCTTAATAAATCATACCAACAGAATAGTTCATAGAATCCTTTTGTATGATAATAAATGTGATACATGTCTCCTTTATCATGCGACTTTACCTCTATGTTCCAATTATGCTGCTCTAATGTTCGACGACATTGGTCCATTGATTCCAAACCAGTCAAATCCTGTTAGACATTCGCATAAAGTAAAAGAAAAAAAGATTACAAACTGCTCACAGAAGCAGAAAAGCCTGTTCAAAATGACAATGGCTTTCAGGCTTATTTAGCCAATGCATTGTCAAATTCTGTGACCTTGGACCTCAGTCCTGCTGATATTCCTGTTAATATACATCTTTGGAGTTTATCCACCCCTTCTTTTGCTTATTTTGAAATAACATATGCAACCAAAAGTGCTGCTCCACAACATGTCCAAATAGTCATAAATCTTTAGGCATCTTTAGAGATAATTTGGTTATAGAGCCATTTGTATAACACTGGCAGTTTTCTATATGATCTTTGAACTCACAGAATTTGACAAGCAACAAATTACACAGAACAGTATTGTTAACACATGTAAATACTATGGTACCACAATTTTCAGATATCAATTATCCAACTAAAAGTCCCATACATGTGATCGAACACAACGGCAGTAGCCAAAAATATTTGACTCATGCAATGTGAAAGCACGGCAAAATGTATGCAAATAATCATTACACAGTATCAATGGGACTGAAACAAAACGAACTTCTATTGTCTGTTAACGAGTTACAAAGACATGGATAAAGATTATATGCTGCTAGCTAGCTATAACGCGTCTAAATTTGCGTGAATATGAAGAGAAAAGATGTCTCATTTGATGTAACGTTGTTGAATGTGAACTTAAAAGACTCAAACGGATAACTCACTAATTGTCCATCAAGAAAGTTACACCTAAAGACATAGTCAATTAAATCCATTGGCTCAATAAGTCTAACTATCATTTATCAAGACAATAATTTCAGATATCTAATAAACTGAGGTATCCTCATAATTCGCTGTCAGCTTGAGAATGACAGCTGTGCTAATGTGGACTTAGCCAATTTACAGTAGGGAGCATCTAGGAAAATCCCATCTATTGTTTAAATACACCAAGTGTACAGTGTGTACGGTATTGATTTACACACTTAGAACGACCGAGTGCTTATGAAGCCCGTATGACCAACGTTACGCTAATTAAGTCCACTCATGGTCCTCAAAGTCTGCTAACTTGTAAGTTAGCTTAGCTAATTTTCGCTAGCTTTGCTAACGGCAGCTCTGACTCAAGTTGACGTTGGGGGACTGGAGATTCGTTATCGAAGTTGATTGTGCAAAAAAGGTTTACACACAAACGACTCGACCTGTTCACGGCGATTTACGATCATCAACAATACACTGACACATGAAGTTTCAAAGAGACAAGCGTTACTGTGCAACTTATGCTGTATACCTGAAATTGAAGGAGTTTTTCGGTCTGCGCCTGAGATAATTCTGGCTCCTCTGGCGCCGCCATCTTACCTCGCCAATCATCTAGCAAGGCGTAACAACGTCAACTGTCTTTTCCTGATGCTAGCGTTGATGCGACACAGTGCGCGCGCTACTTCCCCTAGCGGTGTGGATGATGAATTGACGCTCAAGCCACAGTGCATGCATTTTTATTCTTCTACTACTGCATATATATTTTGGACCCTCCTGGGAAAACAGGAGAGACTGGAGTTTTACTAAACTTTTTTTTTAAACTCAGCCCCCAATAAGATTGGTTATAATATTTGGGATCACCTTCAAAGACAAAGTGAGTCACTTTGTATTCATTAACCTGTTGATCCATGCCAAGTTCTTTATTAATAAATGGAGAAATAAAAATAAAAAATGTTCGTCTTTAACAACAATCATCTCAGTGCCTTAAGACTGATTATAAACAAACATGGTCAATACCTCAATGCTTATGAATATCTTAAAATATCTGTAGACTAATGCCCCTATGTCTCACTTTCTCTTTAATTTTCTGTTTACTATCATTATATCTCTTCCTTCTTCACTTACCTTCTGTTAGTTGCATACTCCTTTTATATTAATGCATACTGTTCTGTGCGCCTTATGTTCTAAACACAAGTTTTATAAATTGGCTGTCTTGAGTGACAAATTGAATCATTTGAACTGGTGCCGGAAAGAATCCTCAGTAAGACACAAAAAAAGCAGAGCCCTACACACTTCTGAAAGCACCAGATTTTTTTTTAATTAAGACACCCATCCATATTATTTTCGACAGCAGATATCATAAATCCTGTTTCTCGAGGCCCAGTGTCCAGCAGGGTTTTAGATATTTCCTGGTACAACACACCTGATTCCCTGTGCAAGACTTAATCTTGCACAGAGCTTTTGCTAAAATCCCAGGACACCAGCACTTGAGGATCCTCTTTCTACAGTTCAACAACCAAATCTTTTAAATCAAAGCCCACAGCTTACAACTTCTCATTTGTGAGACTTTGCAGGCTTTCTTTTTGTCACAGATCATCTTTTTGTTGATTAGCTAACACTTGATTGCATCATCTCAGGCTTTGTTGGGTATTGTTTTCACATTCCAACTATGAAAATGTATCAGCATCTTTGTCATTAAAACAATAATTATCTTGCAGAAAATTTACATTTTTGCTATCATATCTGAGAAACATTTCTAGAATCTAGTGTTTTAGAGATGATGTAGTGTTTGAGCTACATTTCCCTTTACTCTAATTCACACACAAATCAACCTCACACATTTTGCACTACATGAATAAAAAAGCATTTATTTGGCTATTTTGCGATTGTAAGTCCACACATGTAATCAAACTGCAACACATGACCCACTAAATGTAAAAAGTTCATCTATCAGCCTCGCAGAGTGGTGGTGTGCTGTTTAAAGAGATGTCACAAGACCATTTCTTCTCTTAAACATTTAGCACTATGTAATCAATAAATCAAAAAAGTCACAGTAGAGCTAACTCCTGTGGACGTGTTGAGGTGATCCGTGTTACTTTTTCCCCTCTACCATAATAATGTGATACCCAAACTTTGTCTTGACAGGGGGGTCTGTGTAGACAGGTTTATCCATGGTACTGATAGGTAGTGCGAATGCTGCCTCCTGGAACGGTCCAACCATTGATCCTCGGGTCATCCACCCTAGATCACCCTGCATGAAAGATATGATGGAAAAAGCTTAGAAAGATTCCAACAACTCAAACATTACTGTGGTGTCACCACATGACGTAGGTTAATTAATGAACTTAATTAATGGGTGTTCTGCTGCGAATAACAAGAGGGTGTCCGCAAAGAATTTTCTACCCATCAGTCTGGACTGCATCATGTGATATGAGAAAAAACAAGAAAAATGTGGCCAGGACAGTCAAGAGTACATGGTTCACAATAAGCTGGATAATCTGAACCATCAAATGCATGCGCTTACTCCTTGTCTAGCTTTATCTTCACTGTACTGTGATGCTACTTCACTGAAACGGACTCCGGCCTTCAGTTTCTCCATTGCTTCCATGCATTTTCCATGTTTTTCACAAAGGATGTGCCGGACCTGAAAAGCATAGGAATGTAAGAACAGCATGACCGTCACAAAAAAACAACAAACCATTTAGTGTTGATTGTAAATAATTTGGAAACAGATCTTTTGTTTTAAATATAATATTCTCTATGTAGTCAAAAAAGAACTTAATAAGCTGGATGAACAATGTCCAGTAGATTATTAAAACCTGGAAGGACAGAGGTGAAGCATCATCACTGAGGAGGGAATGTTGTTCAATGAATGTGAGCAGTGATCATTAAAATGGTGAGTTAAATCAAATCAACATTTAAATATCTGCAATGGTAATTGATTTAAAGAAGAGTATTTCCACACCCAAAGTTACGACTATCTAAGTTACTGGGACCAAACAGCTGTGTCACGTTAAGAAAACCACTTATCACTTAGGCTCATCAGAGTAAGAGCAACAGATAAGTGGTGCAGCCATTGTGTCTAATGTCTACAGTACAAGTCTGTAGTGACAACATTATGACCCAAGATTGCACCAAATAGTCAGGTCAAGGTTCACCATAAGTGCCAAAGAAATTGCATCAGCTGAATGTACTGAGTAACCAACTGTTTTCCATTCGTAGATGTTCGCCCCTCATATTACAGGCATGATTCATCAGGCTCAAACTGAACACGTTGTCCTGAGAGCATAAAACATTATCTTCACTCATTTATAAGACTACCACAGAGGGTAGGACTCAACTGCACGGAAATAATGTGGGGTGTGCTGGAGAAAACTTCCTCTCTCAACAATGCAATATCTGAATAAAAAGTGTGCAAAGCTGGATAGGTTGTCATTGCATCATTTTGTGATTGTTTACATACTTATATTCATTAATTATTATTTGTTCCCATCTAAACCTCATATGCACCTCTGTAAAGCCTGTTTTACTTTTCAAAGGAAAATTTAGGCTAAAATGCTACCTTCACAGAAGTGCCTCCCTTTGTGGCTTTCTCTTTCTTGTCAGCCTCGGCACTTCCTGAAGCAGCTCCTACACAGTGACGAAGTTCAACAGCACATCGTCACAGCACAGAAACACATTTATCATTAAAACCCACAAGACAATTAATTTCGAAAGAAGTAAGAGGCAAAATAATGTTCATGAAAACATGCTAGCTAACTTACAGACTATTATTTGGATGAATTTATTTAGAACATGTCCTTAATTTTAAATCACAAATGGGTCACTAACCTTTACCACCCTTGCCACCTTTTCCCTTTGGTGGCATTATAAGATAGCAAACAGTAAATGTTTAAGAAATAATGAAAAGGGGAAATTTGAAATAGCACACGTTCACGCTATGTTCTACACATGCGCAGTGACGCGACTGCGCCAAGAGTGGAGCTGTTTCTTCTTCGTTAGCTAGTTAAATAGTAACTGTAAGATATCCTACCGCCACCTAGCGTATAAAACTAGAAACGTCATAGTACAGCTGGAACCTCAGCAAGTGATACCTCACTGCAGTATATAACCATAGACTGTAAGATTAATATTATATATTATGTCAATATATATAATATTAATATTAATAATATTAGAGTTATAACTAAACCTGAGCTCCGTGACTCTAATTTTTCTTCTTATAGTGACATTATTTATGCCAATGTTTCTAAATTGTTCTTCATAGTATTTACTGAACTACTGATAGTTTAAAAAAAAGTATGAAAATCTAGATATTAATTAAGAGCGTTTGTTTTTGAGATTATCATTCATACAATTTAAGGTCATTCTTTGAAATTATTATTATAATTATTTTATTATTATTATTATTAGTAGTAGTAGTAGTAGTAGTGGTAGTAGTAGTAGTAGTAGTAGTAGTATTTTGTTCATTCTGGTGATAACTATGGTGATGATGGTGGTGATAATTGATGGTGGTGATGATCATAACAATGGTGACTGTTGATGGTTTTTATTTTGGAACAGCATTTGACAATTGATAGGGATAACTGGTCTGTAACATTATAGGATACTATTATGTTATATATACTATATACTATACTATACTATATATATATATATATTATATACTGGGTATAAGTGGAGCATTTCAGAGAGTCTCTCAGATAGAAAGAT
The DNA here is from genome assembly GCA_037177115.1 of Craterocephalus stercusmuscarum. Classification (NCBI taxonomy): domain Eukaryota; kingdom Metazoa; phylum Chordata; class Actinopteri; order Atheriniformes; family Atherinidae; genus Craterocephalus; species Craterocephalus stercusmuscarum. The sequence continues at coordinate 24,850,986 of JBBDHI010000007.1, forward strand.
GGATAGAGAGTACGAAGGAATCTCTGTGTGCGGTGGGACCAAGCAGAAAGTCTTATATGTGAGCTCTTCAGTGTGGCATTAAAACATGCACAAGGAAAAACATGAAAAGAATAATATCGTGCTACAAACACGTATTTAAAGAAAAAATATGAGTGGATAAAACTAAACAAACATATCTTTTACTTTGTATGTTTCACAACATTTGCCCACTTCGGCTAGATAGTTTTACTTTTAAGGGAAATAAACTATAACTTCCGGTCGTATGCTCACTAAAACACGGTACATTGACAAGACATTCACTTTTGGCATAGAGCCGTCTGCTCCTGGGCATCGTCCTCGGGCTGGTTGCGCCGCATGGGTATATGGGAACTGTAGTTAATTAGCTGTTTATGCTGCACATGAGTCTACAGTACAAACAAACTGCATTGTTTACCAGACTTTTAATGACAAAATTCTTTAAGAATCATAATGTGGCTAATTCAGTCATTTCATGTTCCAGTGCGTCCATAAAGTATAATTTCACAAATTTATAATTAAGAGATTAATAAAAAAAAAAAAAAAAAAACTAAAGTATCCGTCGTAAATAAGTCATGAGAAAAATACAGCTATTTATGAAAGACAAACATTTTTCCACGTTTTGTATTTTTATTCAGCGAATACAAGCTGATGACGTCAAATCTGCGCGACTGGAAGCAGCATGGCTCCCAGTTGTCAGGCTGAGCATCGTCTTGTTCAAAGCATTTAAGGGAAATCCGTTGAATGTACAGCGTGAGGGCCATGGATGTATGCGAGGCTGACAGCGAAAGTCTGGGAATAGAAGTTGTTTTCCCGGAGGGTGGTAAAACAGCGCCATGTTGTCCGCACGGTGAGCCCCAGAGTACTAGCATGGCACCAAACTGCGTTGAATTATCTTGTAATTTAGAATAATGTCCTTTTTAACTATGTATACACATTGAACTTAGTAGTATTTCTAATTTATGAGAAAGCGGAGTATGATGCTCTGTTCGGCTCCAGAACTACCAACTCAAGGGCTCATGTGACCCATTGGCTTTCTTTTTAAAATTTGCAAAACTTTACAGGGCTTTAAATTATATTGTCACATCACATTTTGTTTCCACCAGGTCCAACTTTATTATTCGAGAAGGTCAGCAAAAGAGACGACAAAGGGAGAAGGTTTTATGCATGCTCAGCATGTAGGGACAGAAAAGACTGTAACTTTTTCCAGTGGGAAGATGAAAAGGTAACTTCTGGATTTGTATTAATAAAATATTGTACATGCTTAGTTTATT
>JBBDHI010000007.1:24869790-24884267 GCA_037177115.1 Craterocephalus stercusmuscarum
CCACACACACACGCACACACACCCACACACACACACACACACACACACACACACATATATATATATATATATATATATATAGATAGATAGATAAGTGTGTGTGTATGTATGTATTTAGCTATATATATGTATATAGTTATGTATGTATGTATGCATATGTAATGGTTTTCTTTATAAAAGACTAATTAATTTCTTTAATCCCCAGGACTGCTGATGAGTTCACTAAGCAGACAGGATTCCTGAAATCACTTTTGGTTTGTTCAGACAAAGGGAAACAATCTGAGGAATTAACTACCTCTTCATCACTGCAGCCCAAATGATGTCAAGTCTAATTTACAAAGTCATGAGAATGTTTGTCCCAGAGCACGCTTGCCTCAGACAAATCATCTTTAATAATTTATCAGCAGAAAAGGATGACGGAGATTTTTTTGCCAGGCTGGACATCAGAAGCTTCCTAAATTCCTGGATATAATGTAGCAGGAGGTTTGCAGTATGGCATAAATGCTTCCAGCACGCAGGTGTTCAGGGATGGATCTTATGAACTTCACCACCGTCATCGACGATGGCTTTCTGGATGAGACGCCATCGAGTCGTGTCCTGACTGGCTGTTTTCTCTCCCTTCTCATCCTCACCACGTTGCTGGGAAACACGCTGGTTTGTGCGGCAGTCACCAAGTTTCGACACCTGCGCTCAAAAGTGACCAACTTTTTCGTCATCTCCTTGGCTGTGAGTGACCTCTTGGTCGCGATCTTGGTGATGCCATGGAAAGCGGTGACAGAGATTGCAGGGTTCTGGCCGTTTGGCTCCTTCTGTGACACCTGGGTAGCTTTTGACATTATGTGTTCCACAGCATCTATTCTGAACCTTTGTGTCATCAGCTTGGACCGGTACTGGGCCATCTCCAGCCCCTTCCGCTATGAGAGGAAGATGACACCCCGAGTGGCCTGCATGATGATCAGCATGGCCTGGACATTGTCCGTCCTTATTTCCTTCATCCCTGTGCAGCTCAACTGGCACAAGGCCCAGGCCAAATCTTACAAACCTCTCACTGAATCATTGGTGTCCCTGGCATCAAACGACACATCTCACCAAAGCCCAGAGAATTGTGACTCGAGCCTAAACAGAACCTATGCCATCTCCACCTCTCTCATAAGCTTTTATATCCCCGTGATCATCATGGTTGCCACATACACTCAGATCTATCGCATCGCACACAGACAAATCAGGAGGATCTCTGCTCTGGAGCGCGCAGCAGAAAGTGCCAAGAACAGACACAACAGCATGGGTCGGGGCTCCAGCATCGCCGACTCGGAGAGCTCTTTCAAAATGACATTTAAGAGAGAGACAAAGGTGTTGAAGACGCTGTCTGTGATTATGGGGGTGTTTGTGTGCTGCTGGCTCCCATTTTTCATCCTAAACTGCATGGTGCCCTTCTGCGAGCAGTCGAGTGGAGGAGAGGCTTTTCCCTGCATCAACCCCACCACCTTCGACGTGTTCGTGTGGTTTGGATGGGCTAATTCCTCCCTCAACCCCATCATCTATGCCTTCAATGCTGATTTCCGCAAGGCCTTCTCCATCCTGCTGGGCTGCCACAGACTGTATCCAGGAGGCCACAACATCGAGACGGCCAGTCTGAACAAGAAATGACTCATGACTCTCACACACTGACTCATCCTTTGATTCAAAGAGTCCAAGAGTTCCTGTTGTAGCCGGTCTGACTGACTTCAAATGAGAATGCCGCTTTCTGTGATTCTTACTCTTAGTGTGACTTAAGGATACCATGACCATGTGTACGTTCGGGTCTGCGCTGGGTGAGGGACCGGCCTTTGTGCAGACTGTCGTAGTGAGACTCCTGTGCTCGATCACAATCTTCAGAGGCTCCTGAGAGAGTTGAGGAGATTTGGGATTAAGACTGTGCTGTTGTGCCAGGGGTCTGAGGGTGCAGCCGCACTGACATGCTGCTGGGACAGATAATCCCAGAACCGGGCAGTGTGCACCATGTCAGACACTGCTGTCCTTATTACCATCACACTGACACACACACACAACATCAAAGGGAACTCCGCCAAATTCAACGTAACTGTGCAGCACAGCTCACACACTTCAACGTGACTTCACAGAAATATTCTCGCACAGGACTTGAAAATCCTCGGCTCACTATCGGACTCCTGAGGTAAAGCATTGTACCAAATCCTGTTGGCATAAGTGCAGGTAAAATATATCCGTAAGTGACTTAATATTACAGACAGAATGAAAACAGATTGGATTTAGCTCGTACATGATTAAAATGAAAGCTATGGGAAGTGAAAACTGTGATCCGGATTTCTTTTAGAAGCAACAGCAGCTTATAAAACTCCAAACTGTCTCATAGCTGATATAGATTTAGGCTTTTTACATAAGCTAAATGTAGAATCATTATAACTGTAAACCACATTTACTCTACAGCCCTTTGATAAAGTGCTACTTGCAAAAGTTGTATGGATGACTTGCTTATATTACCCGGTGAACCCTGTATTTATGATTAAGATAAGAAAAAGACAAAGATGCAAACAAAGCCTTAGCTGGAGAGATTTCAGAGCTCCAACTCTGAATGAGCTCAAAATGAGTGAAAATAGTGATAATCACTCAGCTCTGAGTTTGTATGAATGTGGGTGTTACTTATATGGGTCAAGCTGCTTCTGTTGGTTACGTTAAAACTTTTTTATTTCTTCGTTGCAACAAAACCTTTTGGAAATTAATCTTAAAATGCTGGAAGACCTGTTTTCCCTCTTAAATGATGCCACATTTAGAAGGAAAATGCATTTGTGGGATGAGCAGATGAGTTGAATTACCAAATTTTCTCTGTCAAACAGCTGATTCTGCTGATGGTTTCTGTTTGGTGTCGTTTATCGGGTTGGATGATTGAAGTATGACAAAACAAAATACATGAAAATGTAATAATTTATTATTTAACTGAGTAGCATATGAAAAAACCACACAGCTACAATAGTCTGGCACCTCCTCCTCCGCATCACACCCTGCTGTGTGGACGCCGTCCTGTTTTATTTATTGGAAGTTAGTCAATCTGCTTGTCTTGGACAGCATCGTTCCTCCGCATGTCCAAGTTTCAAATAGAGCTGGGAAGATCGATCTAGATATTGACATAATTGATACGAAGACTGGTATTGCTTTTGATCAATGCCAATGTGATGACATCGCTACTTTTATTGTAGAGTACTTTGGGGCAAAAAGCTAAAGAATATGAATGAGAGTCAAATGAAAAGTAGGTTTTGCTTTTGTATGACAAAAAGGGAATAACATTATTTTGATATCTTGATTGTCGATGTTATTTTGTATTGTTTACAAAAAGTCCTAACATTAAAATGTTTATGTACTGACATTCAGTTCATCAGTTAGATTAAGATGTTTTATTTGATAAAAATTATTATACTGTGTTTCATTATGATCACAATTATCATAATAGTAATATAAAGGAAAAAGCATTAAGTGATTGTGAAATTTCAAGCAAAATGTATCAGTATTGATTTCAGTATCTGTGATATTAGCCATGGATTTACTTGGTATCGGATTGATATCAAAATTTGCAGTGTTGCCCAGCTCTAGCTTTTAAGCACATAGCTAACAACATTTGGAGACGGTACGAATTTGAATAATGTTGCATCTTTGTTTTCCAGAAAACAGCTTTACTTTTACTCCAACAAATGCATTTTCTCAGAAATGTGGCATCATTTAAAAGGCAGATAAACAAGTTGACCAACAATTTCCTCAACCAAATATGTTTGGCTGATTCCATTGTTTCAAGTGAGATGTTAGATAATGAGCCTGTTTACATGCACACCAAAAATATCTCATATCTGGAGTTATCAGATAAGTGATCATGTACTGATATCTTTATCCAAATAATGGTTGTTATCTCATTATGAGAAATTGGACTCTAAATTTCTGCCCAGTACTATGATGTCTTTGCACATGTATACTTGGTTTATTTAGTTTTTTACATCTGCATGTGTGCAATAAAAACGGCAACGTGTGTCCGTCCTTTCAACATCTTCTGTTAAAAAGATGGAAGTGATGCGGTGATAACGCACGCAGAACACCAAGCAAAAACACAGTGGTATGCAGCAGCAGGAAGTCGGAGCACAGCATTCACGCTTAGTTTATTTTCCAGGTTTATTAACTCCCACATTAGCAGCTAACACTAAGAACAGGCCCACTATGTTCAACAAAGACCTGATGTTTTATAAGTAACAGGACGTCACGTCGTTATGTATGTATGTACTCTGAAAAACATCCCACAATGTCCTGGGAAATGTAGACGAGGGTGTTTCAAACATTGTATTTCAAACTGCATGTAGATGTGTCAGATCCATTATTACAGTTATCTGATTACTTCCAGATGTCAGACTTCGATGGTCCTATAGATGAGTACATTGTTGAACCCATCCAGTTTCATTTTGCAATTTAAAAATTATACATTATTTATTAAACATACCTAATTTCTCCAAGAGTTTAGGCTCCCACACTGCTTTCTAATTGTCTATATTTTATAAAGAAAAAAGAAAGCACTGAACTGATTCGACTGTCGGTGCATTCTATGAATGTCATTACTGTTGTGCTCACTCTGTAATTGTATTTTAGTAAGAGATCAGATTTTCAGCTATTTCCAAAGTTCGATTGTAGTTTGATTCTAAACGAAATTACAAAGCCTGTGAGCACGAGACTAAAATCAACAGAATGCCATGACGTTGAATGAGGGAGTTACAGGCCCATATTTTTAGGTAAAAATTGTTCTGTTAAAGTTGGTATCAATTAATTTCAGTGAAACTTCCCCTCAAACTGTCATCTTATTGGATCTCACTGTATTTGTTATGAAAACCTGTTTTTGTAAAGTTTCTTTCACACAAGAGGCCATCTAGTGCTGTGACTAAAATTAATTCAGCTTTTGTTCTTTTCTTTCCAATCAGGTCAGGCTGAGTAACAGTATCATTCATTTGTTGTCATAAAGCTTGTATTTAATCCACAAAGATTTGATTAGGAGGGATTTTTTTATTTACATTTTTTTGATGATGATAAAAAGCTTTCAAACTTCTCCCAAATGTCTCCTATCAGCGGAACTCAAAGATATGAATGGAAAATGTCAGCGTGCAAGCTAATGAACATGTTTTTGTCTATTTCCATGAAATCTGCCGTATGGTGTACGTGCGAATGGCTGTGCAGCTTTGACCTCCACACATCAAATGTCCCGGGGCAAATTTCACACCAGAATCCAAAGAGTGAAACCTAATGGGACCAGCTGTGTTTCACATCCAAGATCTCACTCTCGCATTTTGCTGGTGTTCATGTTGTCTGTTTAGTCTGGTGATGTATTACCATCATTAGCAAAGTGATATACCCCATCTGGACTCGTGAACAGCTTGGAATAATAAAGTAGTGCAACCGCTGTGGCACCTCTGTTTCCCCACTGTTGGCTTTGTTTCTTTTATTAATTGCATTAAAGCCGTGTCTGATGCTCTGACTCTTAAAACAATACATCATAGTTAAGCCGGAATTTTGGCTCGCATGCACTTCTGTTCCCATCGATTTTGTTAGAGAGACAATAGTGAGTGAATGAATCACATTTTTCAGTAGAGTGAGAAATTTGTATATAAAGGATGCTCCTGCCTTGGGAAATTAAATGACCTTATCTATTTAAATGCTTGAATGGGGAGTACGAGGGAAAATCGAAGCAGCTGATGTGTGAATGGAGAGCAGAGCAGTGGCAAGGACATGGGGTTTTATTTTACGAGACCCACTGACACATCCTGCAAGAGCCGGGGGCCAAACCTTGAGGACAAATCTTAATCTAAGATGTTTTGGCTTTGAGTTGTTTTGTAATCAGTTATAAATAAATGACTATAAATGAGTCTGGTACTCTATAGCCACAACAATCTAAATTTGATTCATTTAAAGAATACATCTGTTGTTGGATGAGCATTATTACAGAAACGGCTCATTAAAAAGCAAGTTTCAAAAGACATCTATTCATCAAATGAAGTTTCGTCTCATTAGAATTTGAGAAATTGTGATTTCTTTCTCTGTCTCACTAACACTCACACAGTGTTGTCCTTTAAAGTCCACTTACTCCGGGGCCTGGACTGTCCTTGCCTTTGTGAAAGCTCCTCAAGCGTGCCACGGGAAAGGAACAGCAATTAATTTGACTGACATCACTCAGAGTGATGGCCGCAGTCGCGACGAGACAAGCCGTATGCGCATGTGTGGGTAAATGTGCGTGTTTATATCTTTGTTTCACCTGCACCATGTGTCCAATCCAGAGTCCTCACAATGTCACTTTGTTTATGTTTTTATTTATTATAAGGTTTATTATAAGGTTTTCAGAGTTGCCACATCAAAGAAGGTATATTAGACATGGCGACTTCAGATGATGCTAATGACGGGCCCTGAGGAAATGATTTATTGAGACGGGGAGGGAATAAAAGGGGCAAGGACACAAGCGTGGTCTTACGTAAGAAACAAGCAGTGGCAACTTAAAAAAAGAAACACAAATGATGTTCTGTAAATATCACATAACCCAAGTGTCATCATAGGAGACCGCCAACACGTCTATAATGAATGAACAGTCACATGTTGCTCACTCTGAGGCCGGGCACGCCTGGGAACATGGAAGTAGATCATTAATGTATTTAGATTGCTTTGTCACTTTCAGATGAGACTGTGGCAAATTAAAAGGTAATTAAACATTCTATAATTATCTGTTTTGCTCTGTATTGAGTATCTATAATTCATAACTAGCCAAGCTCTCACAATTACACAGGAGGCTAGTACATTTTTAAATACCTGACACAAGGCCAAGACAAGCCGAAATGAGTGACTCCAGATGAAATGAGTCAAAGTTAAATGCTGATGGAAATGAATATACCCCGTAAGCTGAAATAAAACAATGCTTTTGTTTTTTTATTTTCATATTTTGTCAACGTCTGGTCCTAACGGTAAAGTTGAATGAATGAATGAATGAATGAATGAATGAATGAATGAATGAATGGTGCAAAAACTTCCAAATTGAAAAACACTGTGAACATATTTTTCATACCAGATTTGGGTTATTTTATCTTTTGCTTTAAAAATAGCTCCAGCAGTCTTTACTGAAGATCACCCTGGAAATATTTTGACCTTTCATGTCTGTCCTTCCCAGGAAGCCCCTTTATTCCTATTCCTCATTTTCTCTTGCTCTTCATTTGTCTTTTTTTTTATCACAGCCCTTTTGTGCTCTTCCCTCGCCCTCATTCTGTTTACTGCCAGTGCTCTGGGCCGCTAGCAGTGCTGTGCTGCCATTCGTCACTCCAAGTGGCTCCAGTGGAAAGGACAGACCCTCTGACCTCACCACTGGGAAAGAGGCAAGGGAACAAGGGGGAAGGAAGCATCACAGATGACTCTTCAATGTGGGGACAAGAGTAGAAGAAAGTAACAATCGAATGGAGGAACAATCAGAGGCTTCATTATTCTTCCAAAAATAATTGTTTGCTTTCTAGCAAATGTGATAACTCCAAATTGTTCAAATGAGATTTTTGGAGATAACTGCGCTTTAATAGTGTTTGTAGACTGACTGTTTCAGTCGGGTTGCTGTGAACTGATGCAGGTGTAATTGAGCGATTAGGTTGCATCATTTTTAGCTAGCTACATTTGGACATTTTTCCACTGGATGTTGCCGTTTAAAAACATTTTGATGCAGTTGCTCTCTCGCAGGGCCTGTGCATGAATGAATTGGGGGGTGCACACCCACCCTTGCACATGAGAATTCCACTCTTGTGTGAAATGCTCAAAAATGAGGTTCTGCCACATTTCACACTGATAATGCTTGGTGCCTACGTTGGAAGAGACACAAGAGATCTGTGGATAGTTTCTGTAAATGTGCATCACATTGTTGGAAATACTAAATATAGGCTATGTTTAAGCCCCTTTAAAACCTATTGCAGGCGCCAGGGTATTAGACTGTATGAATGGCCTATGTGTATTCTGAGTAGCCAATAATAGTCCACCTGTACTTTCATAGAGGATGCTGAAGTGTGTATACTGTCCTTACTAGTGATGTGTGATACCATAGATTTTCTTTCTGATTTGATGCCAAGTAAAATTCAAGGCAGTATTAAAGTAGTTTAATGTGTTTACAAAATCGTTTTCAAAACAGACAAAAGCAGGGGGAAGAAATCTAGTTATATTTGATCAAAATTACCAGTAAAATTTATAAAAATAAGCATAAATTGCACAATAATCACATATTTTTGTCAACATTAAAATGCTCAGTTAACTACCAGTCTAATCAAATGAGAATTATTGATGTGATTATCTGTTAAATAATTTAACCTTTAATGACCCCATGTCTGTTTTACTGATTATATGTACAACACAATCTCAGATAAACTCCAACACGAACTCACACTGATATTTATTGTGACATTTATTTAATTTTTAACCATATTTAAGTTCATAAAGTAGTTCTTCCCAACTGAATATAATTTAAACAAGATACTGGTATTATAGTGTCTTTCCACTCTATTCCAGTTCAGAGACATCAGAACGCACACGGCATGTTAAGGATCATGCTTTTTAGAGGAAGGTAAAGATGTTTGCATCTGTGCCTCTACAACATTTTTGTTAGGTTTTCCACTTGTCTCCTGATGCAACGTTCATGCAGCACCTCTCAGGGTCCAGCATGTTGCTGCCACTGGGGCGAAAGAATGGAGAACAATTTGAGGCACACGCTAGTTCTTCTTGCTTTGGTGTTGTTGATCCTTCTGTGAGAAAGACATTCCTTCCTCAGTGAAAATAATTGTTAAAAATAATTAAAACTATCCAGTGCAGCTGTTGCATGTGCAACAAAGGCATAGCATCATAAACAAAGTAGGGCAGCTTGTTGCTATGACTGCAAACATTTAACATTGCAGTATAGATAGGCCAACTGCAGGGGTTACCGAGCACTGCCAAAGTCGCAATGTTGTTGGCAGTTGCTGACAGCGGGAGCTGGCCTCATATCTTTCAACAAAGAAGGAAAATAAGAAGCCTTTGTTCCAGTAACCTGTTGACAATCCACATTAAAAAGCTTAGAAAATAAAAAGAAGGAAAAATCCACTTCACCTAAGAGGAAGCATCATTCTTAAGGTGACATGAGCCACTATGTGCCCATCGATATAAAGCCTTAAATTTCTCTAACTGTCAGGCTGCACACAACTCTATGAGAGATATCTGATGTTTTTAGCATCACACAGAACGCTGTCCTGCACCATGCTGTCTAAAACTCTGTCCGGGAAAATATTTTGACATGATTCAGCTAGGTGACTGCTTGGGGCACAGTAGGGGGCGCCAATATCTGCCCTACTAAGAACTATGTTACAAATAGTGAGCCACATCTGTTTATTAGGATTCCTGTCATTGCGGTGATGAAACCATCTGCAGAACATCAAGAAGAAAAAAACACTTTTAAAGGGTCATTACATCTGCAATGTTTGGTTTCTGTTTCTGCAAATGAATCTAAAATTCTAACAAACCACTACAGTGGTATTTTGTCATATATTTACCTTCATTGGAGATAGGCTGAAAATGGAGTCATGTTGACCTTTAAATTAGATCTGATCAAATCAGTCCCAGATGTATTGGTTACCTCACAGTTTATATCACTCTCATTTCTGGTACATCACAAGCTGTCAGCGAAACAAGGTAGCAAATCATCGCTGAACCATGTCAAATGAGTAATAAACTATGACAGTAAATGCTGATCAAATTATACAATGAATAATAAGCTGGGTGCAAATGGGGTTGGCGGATGAATAGTCTTCTCAACGGGGGGGATGTCCATTCCAGCCGCGCTCTGCAGCTTAACTGGAGAGCCATGCTGTCTGGCAGAGACGGCTCTCTGCAGAAAGCATGCTAAAAGGATGCAAGTGTTAATGTTCACGCTGGTAGGATGCCCCATAGGTGAATTGCGACTATGCTAATTCTTATCAGCTAGCTTGTGGGGAAGAACGGATGTGTCTCTTCTCCTTAGGAGTACGTCAGCAGCAGGGACTGACAGAGACAGAGAGACAAAGTGATTTCTGACAACAATGCAAAGAACTTAAAATGTGATCGGTGCTACATGGCTTTAGCATGCAAACACCGCTGACTGTGGCAGGACTTGGGCTGATGATTATGCAAGCTGAGGCATGTCAGTGCAGAATTCATGCTCTTTGCAAATGCTAAACTGTTACATCTTATAGTTTTGTCCACACTTGTGTTTCCATTCCTTCTAAACATCTGCTCAGTCATTTGCAAACATTAAATGAAAATGACAAAGACAACATGTGACATGTGGTCCTTTGCCCAAGGCTGTTTGGAAAACACTATACATCGCATCTTGCACATCTCGTGGTAATGTGTTCTTACAGAAACTTTCATTCTTAAGGGCAATACAAACATGAAAAGGTAATTCATGCAATTTCCAACTGAATGAAAACCTCTAAGGTTTAAACACTATCAACCTTTAATCAGCACCTTCTTTCTGTGCAAAGAACAGTTAAATCTAGTTTGAGCTAATGAGGACTATCTACATTTGTTTGATTTTGCAAACATTTTTCTGAATTTTTTTTTTCTAATGACAAAGCTTTCCCACTTCAGTTTTTTGTTGACATTTTTGTTTTCACTAGTCTGTGTGTTTGGCTATATAATGGCTTTTGAGCCTGCAAGTTCTTATGAAGATACAGAGATTTACAAAGGCTAAGGGGGTTTGGCCTTCAGATGTATATGAACATGATCTTATGAGGAAAAAAGAAAAAGGTATAATGGTGTTTTTTTTATAATGGTGAAACATGGTCTGCTCAAATGAAGCGCTGCAGTCACTGAAACTGTGAAATAAAAATGAAGAATAGCATGTTTGTTATGATGGGAACAATAATTTTTCAGGTTATGTTGGACAGCTGCCTTTCCTCCCTTGGTAGTTTTAAGATGATCTAGGGTTTTGGACAGCCAACTTCAAGCGAAAAATGCTCCATTTTGCGGGAAATGGGAATTGTCTGCCCTTTTCATAAAAGCAACAGGACCTCCTGTCAACCAGGTCACCAAAAAAAAAAAAAGCTTGTCACAATTTTAGCTCGGACCCTTCACCAAGTGCTGTGCTTTAAAGAAAAAAATATACATTCCTTTTTTCATTTTTTGTATTGATATGTGTGATTTAAATGGACATGATTTTGAATTATTTATAATCCTCCTAATCAAAATGGTCTGAAATAAAATGAGAAGAAAGAAAGAGAAAATCGCTGCACCTCACAGACCAGGCAAGGACATTAAGAGAGGTTACAAGGAGGCTAAATATAACCCTGCAGGAGATGTTAAACTCCACTGCAAAGACTCTAGCATCAGTACATCAAAGCACTTTAACATTTATTCTTCAAAAAGCTGAACTTTATGGTACAGGGACCAGGAACAAAAGCCATTTCCTAAAGAGAAAAGCAAACAAAGAACAACAACAACAACAAAAAACATCTATTAGACGCAAAAAGCTTAGAAGGTTACTCAGTCAGATTTGATGGAACAGAAGTTTTCAACCACTCAGGAAAAAATGAATGTCCAATTCATTCATTTTCTTCTTATTTTAAAACCTACTTTTATAACATAATTTCTCCAGTAAATGTTGCTGTAGCTATAGAACAAGAACTGCCTAAAATGCTTCAGTTTTCACATGCTTCTTCAAGGCTACTCACCTTAAAAGCACATTTTGCACAGTTTTGAAGAGAAGCATGATTACAGCATTTCAGACATTTTTGTTTTGTCCTCCATTGAAAATAACTCAATTTAGAGTGTATTTTGTAACTGCAAACACACTAATAAAGCTGTATATACACACAGAAAAGCAAAGGAGAAAATCCAAAGAGTTCAGATAAGCAAGCAGGGTGCGTCTTCACTGAGACAGAGGTACAGTTAATTACTGCACCAAAACACAAGTAATAATGACTTCATATAATGGACAATTTTATTCCTTACCTTTTGTATTGTTTATACATGTCTGTCAATTAAAAAGAGCATGATGTGATACTGTTAACATAAACTGATCAGAAAGTGTCTGACAAAAGAAAAAGAGTTCAGGGAAAATAAATACAAACAGCAATCATTGGTGTTGATACCCAGGAGGGTATAAATGGCTGGTAAATTTCTGTGGTTCTCCTCAGTGCATTTGAAAAGGGATTAACGGAGCCGGAGCAAAGTACAGAAGAGCACTGAACAACAGACGTCCCACTCAAGCAATGGCACAGTGTCAAGCTGAACAAACATCCCCAACAGAGAGACAGAGAGTAAAGGAGGGGGGAGAGGGGAGCGAGATAAGGATGAGGTCTGGTTAAGAGTTTAAGAACAAAATGAAAGCAGACTGTAACAATAGAAAAAAAAAGCTTTCAAGTTGTTGCGGTTTATTTGGTCTTTGCAGGAAGGAACACTTAATCTGCAGAGAGACAATAAGAAGTTTGCTTTTGATTATCTATTTAAATTCTGTAATATGAATCCATTGAGACCTAATGCTGCTTACACATTTTGGTATCAAGAGGTTTTGTTGTGGAAGGGTTGAAACTTAACTAAATTCCCCACAAATCTTTACTAATACAGTGCTGCATGAGGTAAATAAAGGGAAGAGATTAGGTTTGATTTCTGCGACATTTTTTCAGATTTAAATGGAGCATCAGTCAAGCTTAAAATTCAAAAGTGAATGAAAACAATAATGATAAGTGGGACTGAGACTGCAAAGGCTTAATGATTATGTTATTTAACGCAAGAGAGAGTACTTCTAATTCTACTGCAGCATAGTTTCTTTAAGCATTTGTTTTGAGTTGCTCCCTGATTTGCTCCCTGTTCATTTTGCAAGTTTGCATCATTACGAATGGACACAGAAAATATTGTTTGTGAAGAGCGAAATGAGAGTTCTAAAAATTCAAAATTAATCCAGAATGATAAAAGAAAGTAATCATTATTTTAGTACTGATAAAAAAGTGCTGATCAATAAGGAAATGCAGGAAAACACCACCTCATTCGGACAATCCAGGAACAAAAATATGACAAACATTCATTGCTGCAGTGTCATGGTGCTGGTTTCTTGTCTTTTATCTTTTAAACTTAATAATAGGGAAAAAGTCAGTAAACAGATTTTGGTCTATTTTAAGAGGAGACTTGTCAAACAGGACCACAGCAGGAGCCTCTTATACCCTCTGGAAAGTTCAGATGGGACCACAGGAGCAGGCATAAATGAGCTAATGGGCACACACAAACACACACATATGTGACTAGCAGAGACACAGCTGGGAGACCATGGCATTTCAAATCCCTCATCTGGTCATGGTCAGAGCCAAAAATGCCATCACTCTCACATTTCAGTTCAATTGAATATTTCACCCTAACCTGAAAGATCGGGCCTTCGTCTCACCTTCAGATCACCATCAGCAAACCAGGAGAGACAATCCATGTATGCATCTCTTTCCTTCATGTAAAAGTCATGTTACACTGTACTGTGCTGTTAAAAAAAAAAAAAAGTTCCAAAAAAAAAGATGGAGAGATATTGGTGTATTTCTGTCTGCAGTTTATTGTATCATCAAACGATTCAAGAAGTCTGTGCATCAAGAGCAAAGGTTCACTCCTAAAGCCCCCACTCAGTCTCTTCCACATCTGACCTCGAATTGCTCCGATGATTTATTCAGCGTCAGCAATAATAAACGTGCATTATCTCAAGGTTCTTTAGTTTCAAATTAAATATGGGACTGAGCAGCTTTACAATAGTGTGGAAACCCTTTGCCTTTAGTCTAATGACATTGTTACCAGGGCAACATCTATGGGCATCCAGTAAAGACAGCAGGTATCTAGATAACAGACATCCAGCCCAAGGTTGTGCAGTAGCTGCTGTTATAAATGCAAAACATTTCAATATATAAGCATATAAAAATCTAAATCATCATCATCAAGTGGAAGCAGATGGTTTCGACTGTATGTACATGGACAAACATCTTCCCACTGAAATCAGTCTGGTGAGAGATTCTAGCTGACATGTTTACATGGGCACTGGATAAAGTGATGCATTACTTGTCCAATTGCATAATGAAGAGATTTAAAAGGAATGTAATGCTTGTGGTATGCACATTGTGTAGAAATTCAGAAGAAGGCGGTGAAAAAGATTTGATCATATATCAGATTGTACAACTCCTTGCTTTGAGCCTTTTTTACTGTCGTCAGGCTCAGTAATCCTGACAAATCCAGCACAGTCTTCACTGCTTTGATGCCTTGATTTTTCAAGTCATTTCCTGAAACTCATCTTGTCTCCCAACCTTCACATGGCTCAAGCATGCGCAGAAACAACAGACACCACAGAAATTATCCGAACGAGAGGTTGATTGGATAAGCTGCAGAGTTTACATGATGCATTTCTATTATGACTGAGGGTTGATTGGATCAATGTAAACACAGCTGCTGTCCCTTTG